>SKCR01018091.1:0-20516 GCA_019454045.1 Zanthoxylum bungeanum | reverse complement strand
GCAGACACAATTCCAGCCCTAGGCCTAGCATGTGATATCAATATTGGATCGTAATACGCAATATTACGTATACTACGCCTGACAAAGATTATATATTCCTTAAAAGAATATTTCTGGAGAATTGGGTAGGCACGACGCTTTGCTAGAAGCCAACCATGTCTTGTAAATCGGTAAAAACGTGGTACGGGGTACGCACGTATTCGGATAGTCCGATAACCGGATTTACTGGCAACATATCCAGAGATCTCATGGGTCGTTTCCCGAAGATGCACCGATGACGTTTGACTCGAACATAATTAATCTGGGATTAATTAGAAGAAAGAGAAAATTAATATAGGATTAATTACAGCGAGAATTTATCTGAGATAAAATTCAAATGGAAGAGAGAGAACGATTAATTTGGAATTAATCGTTAAAATAATATATTCGATATATTAAATGAAATTAGATTTCATAACGGAATTAAAATTGGATTTTAATTCGGGAGAACGAATTAATTTAAAATTAATTCGCAAACGACTTTAATAGTAATTTTGCTAGGCATAATTATTTAATTAAATTTGATTTAATTAAGTCGAAACAGAAAATTCGTTAATTCGGAATTAATGAACTCGAGCCCGAAATGTGTCTAGCGGACCCACTCGGATTTTGAATTTAAGTGGGGCCCACACAAGTTCACATCACTAGTCAACTTTGTTACTTTATGGTGATAGAAGTTGGTGGTTGCTTATCTTACACTCTGTCATTTTGGAATGACTTTTACCAACTTTGGATTTTGGTAATAGGTAATTGTTTTTGGAAATCAATTACACAATTCACAAAACAAGAAAAACACTCTCTCTCTCTCATGCTTGGCATGATCGAAACCTTTTCCCCTCTCATTCTCCATTGTTGCGTGAACCTAGGGTTCATGTGTGATGATTTTGTTTCAAAATCTTGCATGCTAGCACATCAAAGGAGTCAAACAAATGTGTTATGGAAATCATTCCCTTCAGTTTGGAATTCAGAATCTAAGCTTGGAGCTCAACATACAATAAAAGGAGGAGCTTGGAGCACTACACAAATGAGCAAATTTTTTGAAATCCTACATCCTCATTGCCGATCAATGTGAGTACTTTTTCCGCAACTTACTTTTATTATTCACACAAATTTTATGCTTAATTGATCATAGGCATATTCTTAGAGAACACCAACAATGGTATCAAAGCCTAAATTAAGCATGAAATGGACTTAGGGTTTATATACTTTATTTTGAGATTTTGTGATTTTTGCATGATTTCTTCAAATTGATGATTTGGTTGAGCTTGGATGATGTTAAATTAGATTTGTGCATCTTACGAATTGAGAAAATGAATTGGATATATTTTCCCCTAATTCCATATGCTTGGCCGAAAATGTGTGAAAACCCTAAACTCATGGTGATTTTGATTTTTAGACCATTGGATGTGTTTAAAATGCTTGGATATATTGATTTGTGATTTAATTGGATTGAAATCAAAATTGATGGAAAAAATATCCATATTGTCGTGAGCTATTGGAAGCATGTTGGGATTGATTTTGCTTCAATAATGTTGGACATGTATTAAATGTGATAAAGCGTGATTAATTATGTAAATTGGTATTTTGTAGATGTTAATTTGAATAATTAATTATGGCTATACACTTTAATTAAATAAATTATAATATTAGGAATATTAGAATTTAATTAATTAGGCTTAATTTGGAACTGGGCTATTGATGTTATATTTGGTCCTTATGGGCTTGGTTGGGCCAAGTTGGTTTAGGTTAATTGGATTGGATCCAAATTGGGCCTAAAACCATTCCATAAAGTTCAAATATAATAAATGCGCCTTTTAATTTAATTGGGCATAATGGGCCGAAATTAATTTTATGGCAAATAGGGTGATTCCTTTATTGGGCCTTGGCATTTGGATTTGACCCATATTGGCCAAAGCCCATGCCTTATGAATTAATTAAAAACCCATTGGACTTTAATTAAATTGAAATCGGATGTTAATTGGGCCTTTGAGACCCATTAAGATTGGATTTAGAATCTAAGTCTAAAAGGCACATTAATAAAGTGTAATTATTTAATTTGGAATTAAATATGAATTAGTATTGAATACAAAATTAAATTGGATTTAAAATTGTAGTTCGATATAATTCAAGAATACGCACTTTGAGTACTTATTCTTAAACGAGTTGGACTCGCGCAAATCAAATCTTTGTTTGGACATTGGATGATCATTAATTCAAATATTAATTAATTGGATTAGATTGATTGAATAACATGCTTTGTGTGAATACATGGATGTATTGTATGAATAATGTATATCAGATGGATATTAGAAGGGTGATGGCAATTTTGGAAATTGTTGTAATAAATTTAAAATTTATTAAATTGGACCTGCATGTCCAGCCTATTACCTCTTTTCTCATTGTATTTCTCTTCTCACCAATTCCCCTCAATGTAAATGAGGTTTCTTAAGAGTATTATGTAATTGGATAGAAGTATGAATAGTGTTAGCGGGAGAGAGGAAAATGAGAGATTTGTTCTAGGAACAAGTTTGTTATATATCCATCCGAATATCATTATTATTTTATTCACGCCTTATTGTACTTTTAGAATGCATCCTTAAGGGTATATGATGAGACCTAATCAAAGATAATAAATTTTCTGCCAAATCGCGACAAAAACCTTCATTTTATATTAAGCGTTTTTCCTTCCATTGAGTGATTCGCTCTCAAGATCCAAGATTGGCATTGGTTTGTTGGCCAAAGTGAAGACCTTTTGTCCATCGCGAATGTGTTTGAATCATGAAGGCTTTGTTCCATATCGTACGCCTTGGGCAAGTTGTGATTTGTTGGCCAAAGTCAATGTCACTTCTTGTTCATCGGCCTCGATTACGAAGCTTTCCCACTGTCAATAGGTCACGCTTAACTGGTTTCATTAAGCTTGTTGAGCCAAAGCCAAGGCTTAGTTGATTCAGAGGAAAAAGGTTAGGCAATATATCAGATATATTGGCATATATTGGATATATGTTTCGGACTTGGAGGTCCACCTACTGAATCTAGGAATTGGATGGGATCCAATTGATCTTAGAGATCTACCTAGTTAAGTTTCATACAACTTGTTGGCCAAAGTCAAGGTTGTGTGTTATTTAACTGTATCCTAGCCCACTAGGAAACTAGGTTTCCTGAGTACTCCATAGAGGGTTAGAGGCTCGCGAAAAATAGTGGGAGGCAAGCATTAAATTTGCAATTTCGTTTAGATACTTGCGAATACGCGCTCATTTCAATTTTTCGTCATTAAATTTTTTTTTATATATATTAGTTGGACTAATATTCAATTGTTGTTTTAATTTAACAGTTGCACTGTATTCAAACTACTTCATTTGTAGTTGGTTATATAATTAGATTATAGTAATAAATACATTTGAATGTAACTAATCAATGTAGTTGATTATATAGTTAGACTATAGTAATCATTATATTATACCCAAAATCGTTGATTGGATAGTTGGACTATTAGAATCAAGATAACTGAAAGATTAGCGTTTAAAACATAATCCTGGGTGAAAATTTCTTTAAACGGCTCCAATTTTCAGATTGGGAATAGAACCTCAGGATAGTCTTGGAACTGAGAAGTTATTCTATTTGATAGAGAAACCTCTCGGGCCTAAGCCCGGAGTTAAGCAAATAGTGGAGCTTGAGCTTTGGAAGACTCTGGTTGATGATAACTTTAGTGCTCAATCTATTATGTTTGCCGCAATGACTCTTTAATTTCGTCGTCAGAACTAAGGATTAGATCTTTATACCATGATGTTGAAATTAAAGGATCTTCATAGATCAAACCTTAGATCTTAGAAGTACGAATTATAAAAGAAGCTCTTTCACTGGCGTATGTTAGAGGCTACATCTGTCGAGCACTAGGTGTCGCAGATGATTGCTGACATCGAACAACAAGGTTAGCTGGTTCAGGTTCATTATGAACCAAGAGAAAACTCTTGGAGAGTTTATGGTTATGCTCAAGGAGGCAGAGCCAGAGCTTCTAAAACAGGCAAAGGCAAAATCGTCACAGTCTTTTGGGAAGACAAAGGACATATCCCAAGATGTCTGCCTAAACTGTGGCAAACGGGGTCACTGGAAGCGTGACTGCCATATGGACAAGGCATACATGAAGGAAGTGAAGACGGACATGGGTCCAGCTTCAGGTATGTTTATTATAAACATGTCCATTGCTGGTTTTAAAATTGGATTTTAGATACTGGAAGTGGTACATAAACATATGTACTGATGTGCGGGATCTGCTGATTAGCAGGAGACTGGTGTAGGCATTGCATTTTTGCATAAGTCCCGATGATGAGCCTCATATGGAGGCACTACCCTTTAAGTTACGGAAGTCGCGGGAAACGGACGTCGGAAGGGAAAATTCAGAAATCAATACCGTGTTGGACTTAATTCGTTTGCTTAGCTTCGGGTTCGCTCGTTGGATCTCTGTTTTAAAATTCATCATTGGCCCAAAACCCCGCAACCTATACCAAGCCACACACCCAAGCACACACACCACCAACCCACTCGCCCAACCCCACCAAAAAAAGGCCAAGCCACACGCCCAAGCCTCAAAGCCCAATCCAAAAATAATTAAAACATTTAAAACACATGTCACAAATTAAATTAAACTAAATCAAATTCAATTCAATTAAATTAAATCAAATCCAATTAAAATCAAATCAAATCCCCATTCCTAAATTAAATAAATCACATTCCAAATTAAATAAATCACATTCCAAATTAAATAAAACACATGTCCAAATTAAATAAATCAAATCAAATCCGCCTTCATAAATTAAACAAATCATTTCCTTATAACAAACTAATTAAATATTCCACATTATTACACAATCTTTATTTCCTACCCATACAAGGAAAACCCTAACCCACTCTTATAAAAAGACACACAAACCAAACCTTAAGATCTCTAGCCGGCATCCTCACGGCAACTCACGGCTAAGGAAAAACAATAAACTGTGTACCAGCCATTATCATCACAAACCAGAAACCCTAATTTAGACGCCTCTCTCTCATCTCTCTATAAAAAGCCAAACCCTAAAAGCCTTCATAACTCTCTTTAGCCTCTCGGTCTCTCTCATTCAACACCCACACACGTACGTTCACTCCTCGGCAATTAACACAGCCCATCTAAACACAAAGCTTCACAGCCCCATGAACCAGCCAGACATTCCTCATAAACCCTAAAGCCACATGTCCCTTGCATTTATCCCTCTCACTCGGCTCTCTCCGTAAACCCTAAAGCCACACGTCCTTTGCTCCACTCACGAACCATGCATACGTGAAAGCCACTCTCACCAAAACAACAAACTGACGTGCCCTTCTCCAGATTGCCACAACAAACATGCAACACTCACTGCCACCAAAACCCTTACTAACCGACACGGCAACAATCACCAAAATCGGTCCCTTAAAATGCCAACACGTGAACAAGCAGCCCCAAAAACAACAAGGTAACAACCCTCGCCGACCCTTCACAACAAACAAAGTAAACACCCCAAAAGCCGAGTAACAAATAGCCAAATTACCGCAAACTGTACAAAAAAATAACCCTCTCTGTAACCGAAAATAACCCCAAAACAGTCCCTAAAATAAGCCCCTGAAACAGTCCCTAAAACAGTCCCAAAATAACCCAAAACAGCCCCTAAACAGTCCCCAAATCAGCCCCCTAACTGCAGCCCCCTTCATCACCAAAACAGCCCCTAACTGCAGCCCTCAAACCATCGCAAACTGCACCCTAAAACAGTCCAAAAATAGCAGCCCAAAACAGAGAAAATAGCAGCCCAAAACAGCTAGGCGACGAAGGAAAACAGTGAACCAGCGAATCGAAAAGGTTTCGGAGCGTTAATCCTTCCGACGGCCGCGTAACGCACTTCCAAGAGGCGACTTAAAAGGTAAGACCCGAGGGCACCCTTTGTTGTATTTTATTTTGTCGTCCTGGACACTGCATGCTTTGTTGGACGTGAAATACGCCAACCGGGTATGAGAAGTCCTACTTTGAAAACGGCCAAATTCTTTGGTCACATATTTATTATTCCGCATTTATTTCGTATTCTTAGTCTTTTATTATTTCGCATTTAATTTACGTTTATCGTTGTTTTATTGTTTCACATTTTTTTTTGTGTAATTTATCTTTCTTCATTATTTCGCATGTTTGTCTCTTCTGTTATTTATAGTTATATACATCATCATATTTCATGTATGTCAACATTGGGTTCATGATTGCGTTGTGTTAATGATTGCTTGTTATCCTCTGCGGTATATCGGATGGAAACCTACATATAAATTCCATAGTCGAATCCGAATGGACGGTAGTGCGGTCTGTACTTGGGATACAACTCCACGTACTGCTTGAGGAAACGTTCACGCATATGTTCATGGGATTGTGTGCTCGCTTTTATTTTATTTATTTCTATGCATGCAAACCTAGATGTAGGTTTTACTCATTTGTGTGCAAACTTAGATATAGTTGTATGCAAACTTAGATGTAGGTTGTATGCAAACTTAGATATAAGTTATTCTTGCATGTGTATGTTGCGTAGACTTGGTTATATTATTGCGTGAATCTGTTCATTACAAGTGGCATAAGTAAGGGACCATTCCGAACCCAACTGTTTGAGGTCTTCCCTTGCGAGGGTGAGTGCAGCCTTAAATCATTTCCCAGTTCACACTGGGTGGCGACTCCTTTATTCTCTGGTTTAGTCCCCCGCGGGCTATTCCGTACTCCCGACCGGACCGCGAGCCCGGAACAGCGTCGCCAATTTCTGTGTCCTACAACTGGCTTCAGTTGAGATCGACCTATGAGTTGGAAACGGGATGAGAGTCGTTGTTTTGGCTGTGGGAACCTAAGTTTTGGAACTGCCCTTTGGGCATGTACTTAAATTTGGAGACTTTTATAATGTATCTAGTTTGACTAGGAATATTATCTCTATATCTAGTTTAACCTGTTGCAGGTATAACTTTATTTCCATAACACTAGATGTTTTATTTATAAAGATGATATTGAGATATACACATTAGATGTGAATAACAGTATTTATATTTACAATATAAATGAATCTCAAACATATAATATGACAAACAAAAGCTCAAACTTTATAAATCTGTTGAGACTTAAAAGTGGCATTGTTGTCTGGGACACATTAACAAGACTCGTATATCCACACTTTCGAAGAGTGGATACTAGGACAAATTTGATTCTAATTCAAATGATGTCTACGAATCTAGTTTATTAGGCAAAGTTCCTAGAACACCTTTTACTAGGTAAAAGTGCAAGTGCCACCGATCTGTTAGCCCTCATTTATTATGACGTAAGTGGGCCAATATCTAGCTAGGCTAGAGATGAATATGAATACTTCGTAACCTTTATGGATGTGGAATCGCGTTACGGTTATGCGTATCTTATGAAACACAATCAGGAACTTTTGAGTAATTCAAAGAGTTTCGACACGAAGTAAGAAAACAGACCGGTAAAAGTATTCAAAATATTACGTCGGTCGAACCATAGTGTAAAATACTTAAACATATGAGTTTCAAGATTACTAGAAAGAGTATGGTATTCTTTCACAGTGGACTCCTCCCGGGACACCTCAATTTGACGGTGTGTCCGAATGGAGAAACTAAACTTTGTTGGACATAGTAAGGTTAATGATGAGTCGCTCTGAGCTACCAATTTCCTTCCAGGGATATGCATTGAACAGTGCAGTACTTATTTTGAATAAGGTTCTGTGAAAATCTGTTAGACAGACTTCATATTAGATGTGTACATGAAAGAAACCGGGTTTCTTATTCCTGAAGATTTGGGATTGCTGGGCATACTCTAAATGTTTGGATGGTACCAAACTAGAACCCAAATTGGATAAGTGCTTATTGTAGGTTGTCCTAGGGAAACCAAAGTATAGTACTTATACAACTCACAAGAGAACAATGTAATTGTTGCTCTCCATGCAGTTTTCCTAAGAGGAATACCTATATGCAGTGGTAAGTGGGAGGAAAGTAAAACTCGATGAAAATCGGAGTAATACTGTTCCAGGCACTGAATCCTCACGGAACACCAACAGTTCATCAGGGATGAAACTGTACCAATAATCTTCGAATACACAAGAACCACGTAGGTCGGAGAGAGTCAGAAAATAACCTGGGAGTTATGAGTTTCTGATCTCACCTCATGTAGATATCAATCTTATTAAGGAAGACGAACCGGCTACGTATGAGGAAGTGATACAAGATATCGACTCCTTTTATGGCAAAGTGCCATGAAGTCCGAAATGGATTCCATGTATACCAACTAAGTTTGGACACTGGTTGATGTACCATAAGGCATTGGTGTCTATTGGTACTATATGAGTCTTCAAGGAAGACAAACATGGATGGCAACATACAAACGTACAAAGCTAGGCTTGTAGCGAACATGTATTGTCATCAACATGGTGTCAATTACGACAAACCTTTACCCGTTGCCATAATTAAATCCTTTCGGATATTGCTTGCAAAACCTACATGTTTCATTTATGAAATATGGCAGCATGAACATCAAAACCGCTTTCCTTAAACGGAACCTTTTGGAGGAGGTTTTATATACACCTGACGGTTTTGTTATATACCAAAACAAGAAAACAAGGTTTGCGAGTTAAATCGATCCATTATGGATTGAAGCAAGCATTGAATTCTTAGAACCATCATTTTGATGTAATCGTAAATGGTAGATGATTTAATTCAAAACGAAAATGATTCTTATATATAAGAAGGTTAGTGGGAGCGCACTGAAAATGATTGTCCTATATAATGATGACATATCATTTCTTGGAAATGACATTCCCATAATACAATCGGTGAAAGCTTGGCTTTCATTAAAATTCTACATGGAATACTTGGGAGAGCAACCTTTTATTCTAGGAATAAAGATCTACTGGGATAGATCTAAAAGTTATTGAAACTCTCCAGAACTCGTACATTGAAAAATTGTACGCGACCTGGTGTCTCATATGCTTGAGCATATGGATTCACAATCAGGCCAATCCAGGTGATGGTCACTGGATTGAAGTTAAGAACTGTTGGAAAAATAACCAAGCCCAAGATCAACAAGAGCAAACAAAATATATAAAATGAAATGAACAATATTGAAGTATGGCGGAATCATACTCACAAAAATCGGAATGCGATGCGTTGATGAAATGAAAACTTCTCCTTTGTGCAGTGATGAATTCAGCCAAGTGGAAAGTGCAGCTCCAAGCTTTGTTTGATCCTCCCAAACTCAAGGATTAGTTTCCCATAACACCTTTGTATGATCCCTTGAAGGTGCTAGCCGTTGTTGTGATTTTTGAATGCACAACTTCTTCAAATCTTGCCACAAAAATTGAAGAAATGGAGACCCAAAACTGCATGTAGTTTCCGGCAATGTGAGAGAGAGAGGAGTTTAATGATGATTTTGTTACAAAAAATCATTTATATTTAGGCCATAATATTTATTAAATTAATAATAAACTTATGACACAAATCATGCAATGGCTTAGAGTGTCAAACCTCAAACTCCATGCAAAACCATTGAGTGTTTGTACACTATCACCATGCAATGTTTAACAATTAATAATGCATAAAATGACATGTTGTCATGTGGGCCCCACACGTTTCCAAATGAAAGTGGGCCCACGCACACTCACGCGTTCGGGTTCGATATTTCCAAAATACCGAACTTACGTCGCGACGTTAATTAAATCGAATTTAAATAAATATTGCGCCTAGCGAAATTATTATTTACGTCGCTACGAATTAATTCTAAATTAACTCGTTTGCCCGAATTTAAATCTAATTTTAATTCGCGTCGAAATCGAATTTCGATTATTATATCGAATATAATAATTTTACGATTAATTCCAAATTAATCGTTCTCTCTCTTTTGATAGTACTTTATCCAAGATAAAGTCTCTCCGTAATTAATCCAAGATTAATGAGTTTGAATCATACTCATTGGTGAATCTTCGGAAGCGACCCAAGAGATCTCCGGATATGTTGGCAGTAAATACGGTCGTCGATTATCCGAACACGTCCGTACGCTCGTCTCGTACTACGTTTTTACCGATTCACAAGACAAGGTGGCTTCTAGCAAAGCGCCATGCCTACCCAATTCTCCAGAAATATTCTTATAGGAATATAAGATCTATATCAAGCGTAGTATACCGTAGTATTGCGTATATCGAACCAGTATCGGATGATCACATGTTAGGCCTGGGGCTGGAAATGTGTCTGCCCCGTACGAAACATATATCGGACATCAAGCAACTAGTCTCTTTAAATCGGACAATCCTGACCTGGTCATATTGTCCCGACGGTTGCAACCTTTTATAGAGTACTAGTTCTGTGTCCTGCGTGATCATCACCTCCATATGTCTGAAGTGATACTTCCATCTCGACATCACATCCAGTACACTACGATTCTCGATAAACCCAGAAGAGGTGTACACAGAACCGGTTAAGGTCCCCAACCACCAAAACCAAAGTTTACCGATTGTCGCAAGTACTAGCGATGTAAGTCTCAGGTTAAGACCATATACACCTACCCTGATGCCCCTTCCCATAGACACGCAGACATACTACCAATGGGATTCCGCGGGGTCTATCCAGAGCGAAGCTGTTTTCCGTACCATCGGTAAAACACAACCTCCTACCGCACTTGCATAAGTATCCAATACTTAAATATATGAGAACTATGCCGTGTGCCCTCACAACGTGCACAAGCGCAATACTAGTCTATTCCGCATTATCGATGTCCATCTCGATAATACTCGACTAGGGATATTTTGAATTAAACCTTTATGGATTGATACTGTCTCATATCATCTCAATCCGGTATTAATCATATGGACTTTCGCCATTTATATATCAAAGTAAATAATATTACAAAACGGCAAAAGGCAATTTCATTATCACATAGTTAATTTTGTACAATAATACAATATCATTTACAAACAGTGACGCTATGGGACATAATGTCTAACAATCTCCCACTTGGCCTATAGCCAGTCACTCAAGCATCTAATACCCGAACTATGTATGTGTCGTTCAAAAACTTGCTGAAGAACAGCCTTCGTCAGCGGATCTGCAATGTTGTCATCTGATGTGACCTTCTCGACCTTTACATCGCCACGATGTATAATCTCCCGAATCAGATGGTAACGTCGAAGAACATGCTTGGACCGTTGATGAGACCTTGGTTCCTTAGCCTGTGCTATAGCCCGTTATTGTCACAATACAATGGAACGGGCTCAGCTGCTAACGGAACTACTCCTAATCCGATTAGGAACTTTCGGATCCAAACTGCCTCCTTTGCTGCTTCAGATGCAGCGATGTACTCCGCTTCTGTTGTTTGAATCGGCAACAGTATCTTGCTTGGAAGATTTCCAGCTCACTGCTCCGTTATTCAAACAAAAATGTACCCGGATTGCGACTTGTAGTCATCCTTGTCGGTTTGGAAACTTGCATCGGTATACCCAGATACCGCAAGTTCTCCACCTCCATAAATTAAGAAAGCATCCTTAGTTCGTTTAAGATACTTAAGGATATTCTTAACTGCTATCCAGTGACCTCACCTGGATCGGCCTGATAGCGACTGCACATGCTCAAAGCATATGAGACATCAGGTCGTGTACATATCATGGATACATGATCGATCCGACTGCCGAGGCGAACGGTATCCGACTCATGTTGTCTCTCTCTCTCCTCTCTCTCTCGAGTCTTAGGACACATGTCCTTAGACAGAGAGGTACCACGTACCATTGGAACCAATCCCCTCTTGGATTGTTCCATGTTGAATCGCTTCAACACTTTATCAATGTATGTACTCTGGGAGAGTCCAAGCAGCTTTCTAGATCTATCCCGGTAGATCTTTATTCCAAGAAAAAGGCTGCTTCCCAGATCTTTCATGGAGAATTTTAATGAAAGCCAAGCTTTCACCGACGTTAGCATGGGAATGTCATTGCCTATAAGCAATACGTCGTCGACATAAAGGACAATAAAAGTAAGTGCTCTCCCACTAACCTTCTTGTATACACAAGGGTCATCTCTGCGTTTTGCACGAAATCATATTCTTTTATGATCTCATCAAAACGCTGATTCCATGACCGTGATGCTTGCTTCAATCCATAAATGGATCGATTTAACTTACAAACCTTGTTTGCAAGTCTAGGTACGATAAAACCGTCAGGCTGTTGCATATAAAACATCCTCCAAAAGGTTTCCGTTAAGGAAAGCGGTTTTAACGTCCATCTGCCATATCTCGTAATCGAAATATGCAGCTATTGCAAGCATTATCCGAATGGATTTAATCATGGCAACGGGTGAGAAGGTTTCGTCATAATCAATACCATATTGTTGACGATACCCCTTCGCTACAAGCCTAGCTTTGTACGTTTGTACGTTGCCATCCATGTCGGTCTTCTTCTTGAAGATCCATCTGCATCCAATAGGCTTTACGCCTTCTGGTGCATCAACCAGTGTCCAAACTTGGTTGGCGTACATGGAATCCATCTCGGCTTCATGGCTTCTTGCCATAAAGCGGAATCGATATTTTGTATCGCTTCCTCATACGTAGCCGGCTCATTATCCTCATAAGATTAATATCTACATGAGGTGAGATCAGGAACCCATACCTCTCAGGTACTGTTCTGACTCTCTCCGACCTACGCGGTCCTTGTGTATGTGAAGTTTGTGGTACAGACTCATCCCGGACGGTCTGTTCTTGTTCCGTCGTTGATTCATTGCCAGGAACAGTATCACTACGATCTTCATCGAGTTCTACTTTCCTCCCACTTACCACTGCATTTATAAAATCTTTCTCAAGAAAAATGCTTGTAGAGCAACAAATACTTTGTTCTCTTGGGGTGATAGAAGTAATATCCTTTGGTTTCCCTAGGATATCCTACGAAAGGCATTTATCAGATTTGGGTTCAAGTTTGGTACCTTCCAAACGTTTAACATATGCCCAGCATCCCCAAATCTTCAGAAAGAGAAACTGGTTTCCTTCCTGTCCATATCTCATATGGAGTCTGTTCAACAGACTTCGACGGTACCTTATTCAAAATAAGTATAGCACTGTTTAATGCGTATCCCCAGAAGGATATTGGTAGCTCAGTGCGACTCATCATTGACCTTACCATGTCCAACAAGGTGCGGTTTCTCCGTTCGGACACACCGTTTAATTGCGGTGTTCCAGGAGGAGTCCACTGTGAAAGAATACCATATTCTTTCAAGTAATCTTGAAACTCATAACTTAAGTATTCGCCACCACGGTCTGACCGTAATGTCTTAATACTCTTCCCTGTTTGTTTCTCCACTTCGTGTCGAAACTCTTTGAATTTCTCAAAAGTTTCCGACTTGTGTCTCATAAGATACACATAACCGTAACGAGATGCATCATCTGTGAAGGTTACGAAGTAGTGAAATCCACCTCTAGCCTGGCTAGACATGGGCCCGCATACGTCAGTATGAACGAGAGCCAACAGTTCTGTGGCACGTTCACCTTTACCGCTAAAGGTGATTTAGGCATTTTGCTAAAAGACAAGATTCGCAGACGTCATATGAATTGGGATCAAATTCGTCCAAGTACCCACTCTTCGAAAGTGTGGATATGCGAGTCTTGTTGATGTGTCCTAGACGACAATGCCACATATAAGCTTCATCTTTTAGATTACTCCTTTTGCCTTTTGTTTGTCATTTAGGAGATTCATTATATTCAAAATATAAAGACCGTTATTTGCAACAGCTGTGCAAATTTCTTGCATCATTTTTATATAAATAACACCCAGTGTTTCTAAATACAAAAGTGTAACCCTGCTGGGTTAACAAGGATACAGATATAATATTCCTAGTTAAACTAGGTACAAAATAACAGTTCAAAAGTTTAAGTACATGCCCTGAGGGCAGTTCTAAAACAAAAGTCCCTACGGCCAAAACAGCAACTGGTGTTCCGTTTTCGACCCGTAGATCCATCTCCCCCGATGCCAGCACCCTGCTATCCTGCAGATCCTGCACATCAGTACAAATATGAGCACCACAACCAGAATCAAAAATCCAATTTTTAAACTAGAAGTATTCATATTTATCTCAATAACAAACATACCAGAGGCGATAGCCTTGCCAGCCTTGATATCCTCCCTCTGCCCTTTGCCCATTCGGCAGTCACGTTTCCAGTGACCCCTCTTGCCGCAGTTGAGGCAGATGTCGCGAGATTTGTCCTTTGGCTTCCTAGAAGCCACTGTCAACATTGCCCTTGCCCTTGTTCTTGAACTTCTTCTTCCTCGCACCTCCAATTGCCTTGGGCCCAGCCCTTGGCGCATGAGAGGTCGATGCATAATGCGCCTCGCGCTTGCTCCCCTTAGGAGTTCCTTTTCGGACTCCTTCAGCACGGACAACAACTCTCCAAGAGTGTCGTCAGTGTCCATCAACTTATAGTTGATGATGATTGTTTCCAAGTATCGGGTAGCGATTGTAATAGCATATCAATCGTCAACTCTGCCTCCAAGACAATGCCCATCTTGGCTAACTCATCTATGTCAGCGATCATTTGAGTCCCGTGGGCCTCAACTGATGCGCCGTCTGTCATCCGGGAGCGGAAGAGTTTCCTTACTAGCTCAACCTCTCCATCCGCTTGTTGGTGCGGTGGAGATCACGCAATCTTGCCATCATGTTATAGGGATCCAAGTCCCTGTTCTGGCGTCTGAAATGCTGGGTCATTGCAGCTAGCATAACTGACTGAGCTTGGTCACAATCGTCACTATGAGTCTTCCATAACTCTAGCTCCAGTGGCTCAGTGGGTTTAGGCGGGAGAGGTCTCTGAATAGTATACAGCACCCTCTCATCCCAAGCACTATCTTGAGGTTCATTTCCCAGTCGGCAAAGTTTGTCCCTTTGAAGACATTATCGCCCATGATTATGTCGCGGACATTACATTGCCAGTGCATCTTTGACAACTATAGTCCAACTATAAAGTCAACGATGTTATGGGTACAGTCAAACTGTTACAAGCAAAATAACAATATATTAGTCCAACTAATTATTAAAATATTGACGAAATAATTTTGAAAGACGCGTAAGGCTAAGTATCTGAACGAAATTGCAAATTCAATAATAGCCTCCCACTATTTTCTTCAAGTCTCTAACCCTCTTGTGGAGAACTCGGGAAATCGCATTTCCTAGTGGGCTAGGATCCCGTAAATAACACACAACCTTGACTTTGGCCAATAAAAGCTGTATGCTATTTAACTTAGGTAGATCTCTATGATCAATTGGATCTCATCCAATTCCTAGATCCGGTTAGGTGGACATCCAAGTCCCAAACATATGTATAATGTCAATGTATCCATTACATTTTCCTAACCCTATCCTCCGAATCATCTAGGCCTTGGCTTTGCCAAAACAAACCTAATGATTCCAGTTAAGCGGGACCCATTGACGAGGAAATTTCGTAATCAATGTCATTGGACAAAAAGTGATCTTGACTTTGGCCAATAAAAATCACGATTTGGACAAGACACCGATATGCAACAAAACTCTCATGATTCAAGTACATCCTTGATTGACAAAGGTCTTGACTTTGGCCAAACAAACCAATGCCAACTTCGGATCTTGAACAAGAATCATTCAATGGAAGAAAATCGCTTAATATTGTTTGAGGGATTTTTCGCGTAATTGGCAACCAATTAATTTATCTTTGTTAGGTCTCATCATCATACACCCTTAAGCATGCTTCTAAAACATCATAAAGCGCGTAAAGTAAAGTAATAGCGATATACGGATGGATATGAACAACAACTTGTTCCTAGAACAAATCACTCCCTTTCCTCTCCCGCTAGCACTATTCTACTCTTACCCAATTACATAAAACAATAAGAGAAACCTCATTTACATTGAGGGGAATTAGGTGAGAAGAGAATACAAAGACAATAAAAGAGAAGGCTGGACACGCAGGTCCAATTTATAATTCTAAATTTACAATAATTTCTAAATTACCCTTCCCTTCTAATATCCATCCGATATACACTATTCATACATCACATCCACATTCATTCATTCAAGGCATGTTATACAACCAATCAAATCCAATTAATTAGTCTTTAATTAGGTGACAATACAATGTTCAAACAATTGTTTGCATTTGCGCGAGTCCAACTCAATTTGAGAATAAATACTTATAGTATGAATTCACGAATTATATCGAACTACTCGTTAAATCCAATTTAAGTCGTATTCAATACTAATCCTATTATTTAATTCTAAATTAAATTATTTACACTTTTATTGTGCTTTATAACTTAGATTCCAAATCTAATACAATCGGGTCTCAAAGCCCAACTAACATCTAATGTCCGTTTTTTAAAGTAAGTCCGATGGGCTTTCAATTGATTTCTTTAGGCTTGGGTTTTGTCAATGTATGGGTCAAACCCAATTACCAAGCCCATAAGGAATCACCCTCATATGCCATAAAATCAATATCAAGCCCATAAGGCCCAATTAAACATAAAAAGCCCATTTATTATATTGGGCTTAAATGGTGTGATTTAGGCCCATTTTGGATCCAATCCAAATGGTCCAAATCTACTTGGCCCAACCAAGCCCATTTTGTCCAAATATAATAGTTTTAGGCCCAATTCAAAATTAAGCCCAACTAACCAAATTTTAAATTCCAAATTTTATAACTTAATTAATTAAAGTGTATATCATGATTAATTCTTTAAATCAATATTCCCAAAAATCAAATTAATCCATTAATCATATTTTTATCTTTAAATATATGTCCACATTATTTAATCAAAAAATCAAGTCCCTAATCCTCCATCAAGCATTCGGCCAAGGTGATTAAATGGTTCCGATTTCGTTTTCAATCCAATCGAGTTACAAATCATCATTCCATATTGTTTCAAGTCATCTAATGTCTTAAAATTAAAAAATCATCTAGTCCATATGCTTGCATGTATTCGGCCAAGCCTCATTTGGGTTGGAAAAAAATCCAATTTATTTTCCATGAAATTGATGATGTATAATCTAAATAACATACATATAGCATATTTAATCAAGCAAACTCATCAAATCATGCTTCATACAATTTTCCCCCCAAATAACATCCTAATATATTTGCATGCTCTTTAAGCTCAATGATACCATTGTTGGAAAAATAACCAAGCCCCAAGATCAACAAGAGCAAACAAAATATATATAAATGATGAACAATATTGAAGTATGGCGGAATCATACTCACAAAAATCGGAATGCGGATGCGTTGATGAAATGAAAACTTCTCCTTTGTGCAGTGATGAATTCGGCCAAGGTGGAAAGTGCAGCTCCAAGCTTTGTTTGATCCTCCCAAGCTCAAGGATTAGTTTCCCATAACACCTTTGTATGATCCTTGAAGGTGCTAGCCTTTGTTGTGATTTTGAATGCACAACTTCTTCAAATCTTGCCACAAAAATTGAAGAAATGGAGAGCCCAAAACTGCATGTAGTTTCGGCAATGTGAGAGAGAGAGGAGTTTAATGATTTTTGTTACAAAAAATCAATTTATATTTATGTGCCATAATATTTATTAAATTAATAATAAACTTATGACACAAATCATGCAATGGCTTAGAGTGTCAAACACTCAAACTCCATGCAAAACCATTGAGTGTATTGTACACTATCACCATGCAATGTATTAACAATTAAATAATGCATAAAATGACATGTGTCATGTGGGCCCCACACGTTTCCAAATGAAAGTGGGCCCACGCACACTCACGCGTTCGGGTTCGATATTTCCAAAATACCGAACTTACGTCGCGACGTTAATTAAATCGAATTTAAATAAATAATTGCGCCTAGCGAAATTATTATTTACGTCGCTAACGAATTAATTCTAAATTAACTCGTTTGCCCGAATTAAAATCTAATTTAATTCGCGTCGAAATCGAATTTCGATTATTATATCGAATATAATAATTTTACGATTAATTCCAAATTAATCGTTCTCTCTCTTTGTATAGTACTTTATCCAAGATAAAGTCTCTCCGTAATTAATCCAAGATTAATTGAGTTTGAATCATACGTCATTGGTGAATCTTCGGGAAAAGGACGACCCAAGAGATCTCCGGATATGTTGGCAGTAAATACGGTCGTCGGATTATCCGAACACGTACGTACCTCTCGTACTACGTTTTTACCGATTCACAAGACAAGGTTGGCTTCTAGCAAAGCGCCATGCCTACCCAATTCTCCAGAAATATTCTTATAGAATATAAGATCTATATCAAGCGTAGTATACCGTAGTATTGCGTATATCGAACCAGTATCGGATGATCACATGTTAGGCCTGGGGCTGGAAATGTGTCTGCCCCGTACGAAACATATATCGGACATCAAGCAACTAGTCTCTTTAAATCGGACAATCCTGACCTGGTCATATTGTCCCGACGGTTGCAACCTTTTATAGAGTACTAGTTCTGTGTCCTGCGTGATCATCACCTCCATATGTCTGAAGTGATACTTCCATCTCGACATCACATCCAGTACACTACGATTCTCGATAAACCCAGAAGAGTGTACACAGAACCGGTTAAGGTCCCCAACCACCAAAACCAAAGTTTACCGATTGTCGCAAGTACTAGCGATGTAAGTCTCAGGTTAAGACCATATACACCTACCCTGATGCGGCCTCCCATAGACACGCAGACATACTACCAATGGGATTCCGCGGGGTCTATCCAGAGCGAAGCTGTTTTCCGTACCATCGGTAAAACACAACCTCCTATCGCACTTGCATAAGTATCCAATACTTAAATATATGAGAACTATGCCGTTGTGCCCTCACAACGTGCACAAGCGCAATACTAGTCTATTCCGCTTATCGATGTCCGATCTCGATAATACTCTCCGACTAGGGATATTTATGATTAAACCTTTATGGATTGATACTGTCTCATATCATCTCAATCCGGTATTAATCATATGGACTTTCGCCATTTATATATCAAAGTAAATAATATTACAAAACGGCAAAAGGCAATTTCATTATCACATAGTTAATTTTGTACAATAATACAATATCATTTACAAACAGTGACGCTATGGGACATAATGTCTAACAAGACATCCTTAAGGTATCTTAGACGAAATAAGATGTTGTGGCACTGTATTTTTGCAGATAAGTCCCTTGGACATGAAGGCTCATTTAGAGGCACTCAAGACTTTTAATGTCACGGAAGGTCGCAGGGAAACAAGACGTCGGAAGGGGAAATTCAGAATAAGTATGAGTCATCAATTCATTTCACAAGTTCACTGTTTTCGTTAGTGCTGCTTCTTGACCACGTTTGAACGTCAAAACAGAATGCAGGTTTGGTCGTGTAGTAACGTCGAATAGGCGTTCGACGGTGTCGGTATTTCATTGTAATTTTGCTGCTAGCCTCACACCCAAGCCCCAATTAGCCCACCAAAGCCCATAAAACAATATCTAAATTAATAAAACAAATATTTAACACATGGGGAATTAAATAAAAGCTAAAAATCATATACCAAATTAAAATAAATATCAAATAAAAGCAAGGCCTAATCAAGATTATTATATACCAACTAAACAAATTGTTTGCCTAATCAAAAAAAATTAAATATATTAACTTCCTAATGAACCAAATTTTGCCCCCAATCAATCTTTGCTGTCCTTGTAGACCGACTAATCTCCTGTCTCCTTCCTGAAGAAGCACATGGAAACCCTAGCCTTTTGCCTATAAAAGAAACCCAATTCCAACATTTCCCTCTCTCGGCCTCTCATTCACGCACATACAGAAAAAAAAAAAAAAAAAAAAAAATTAGCATTCCCGCCTAATACACTCAAGAAAGCAACAAAAAATTTTCTCTTATTCTCCTCCCTACATCCACCGAAACAGAAGCCCCATATAACCCCCCTACAATCACCGAAAACAGTAGCCACATATAATCCCCATACACTACGAAAATCATAACCCTCATACAGCCCTAAACTACCAAAAATCACAGCCCCGAAATCCTTAAAACAGTAACTAAAAACTGCACTCTAATATCACCTAAAACAGTAAGAAAGAAGCAGCCAAAACGAAACAAACGTGACCAAAATATAGCAGCAAAAAAATAGCGAAATGGAGGGAAAACAGCAGCCCGAACAGTGAAGCAGCAAAGGGGACAACATTGAACAAATGAACCGGAGGAGTATTGAGCAATCCACCCTTCGACGACCGCGTACGATACTTCTGAGAGTCGACATAAAAGGTAGACCTGATGGCACTCTTCGTATTTATTTTTATTCATCTTTTAATCGTTTTAGTTATTTTTTCGTATAGAGTCGTTCATGGATGCATTGTTGTGCTTTGAGAAAATGGAAATGGTCGCCTCTTGTGGTATATAGGATGGAAACCCAGACATAAATTCCGTAGCCGAATCCGAATGGGA
>SKCR01018090.1:0-20353 GCA_019454045.1 Zanthoxylum bungeanum | reverse complement strand
TTTGCATAATTATCGTTTGACGCGATTTATACGATCATCACATCGCCACGATGTATGATCCGAACGAATCAGATGATATAGAAGTATATATCTGGATCGTCGATGAGACCTTTAATTCCTTAGCTTGTGCTGACGCCTAGCTCAGCTGCTAAAAGAACTATATCTAATCTAATTAGATTTATTTCAATTCAAAAGACTTCTATTGCTGTCTCAGCTGCAGCAATAATCCGTATTTGTTGTTTATTCGGTAACAGTTATCTTGCTTGGAAGATTTCTAGCTCACTGCACCGTTATCCAAACTGTATAGTACCGTTTGCGACCTTTAGCCGTCTTTATCGGTTATAGGAAACTTGCTACAGTGATCTCAGTCACTTCAAGTTCTCATTCTCCATATACTAAGACAGCATCCTTAGTTCTCTAAGAAACTAACGGATGTTCCTAACATCAATCCAGTGACTATCACTCGGATTAGCCTGTTTGTGAATCCATATGCTCAAAGCGTATGATACACCAAGTTTTGTACACATTTTCAATGTATGGTTCCTGGAGAGTATTTTGAAAGCCAAGCTTTCGCCGACATTTATTTTATGGGAAATCATTTCCAAGAAATGACGTATTATCATTATTTTATAGGACAGCCACTGTCAGTGCGCTCCCACTAACCTCCTTATATACAAAAGAATTATTTTCGTTTTGAATTAAATCATACACCATTATGATTGCATCAAAATGATAATTCCAAGAACTAATGCTCGTATCAGCAAGCATTATCCAAATGGATTTACCGTGGCAACAGGTAAAAGGTTGAATCGTAATCAACACAATGTCGATAACGATACCTTTCCGTTAAAAGTCTAGCTTTATACGTTGGTATGTTGCTATCCATGTACGTCTTCCTTGAAGACTTATAGTACCAATAGGCACAATGCCTTGTGGTACATCAACTAGTCTCCAAACTTGTTGATACACATGGAATCCATTTCGGATTCATGACACTTTGTCATAATAGGGAGTCGATACCTTGTATCACTTCCTTAGTTCTCGTGTATTCGAAGATTAATGGTATAGTTTTTTATCCTGATCAACTATATTTGTTCCATTAAGATTCAATGCCTTGAACAATATTACTCCGATTTTCATCGAGTTATACTAGCCTCCCACTTACCACCGCATATCAGTATTCCTCTTAGGAAAACCGGGTGGTGAGCAACAATCACATTGTTCTCATGTGATTTATAAGTACTATACTTATGGTTTCCCTAGGATAACCTATATTGGCACTTATCCAATTTGGGTCCTTAGTTTGGTATCATCCAACGTTATGCCTAGCATACCCAAATTGTCAGGAATGAGAAACCTCGTTTCTTTCCTGTTCATATCCTATACGATATCTGTCAAACAGATTTATATGGAACCTTATTCTAAATAAGTTTTGCTCTGATAATACATATCCTTTAGAAGGAAATAGTAGCTTAGAGCGACTCATGATTAGTCTTATCATGTCTAACATGATTCGGTTAATACGTTCGGACACACCGTCACTTTGACGTGTTCCGGGAGGAGTCCTCATTTGAAAGAATACTATACTCTTTCAAGTATATACGAAACTTACTGCTTAAGTATTTTCCATTACGGTCTTACTGTGGCGGAATAATACTATAGCCGATCTGTTTATTTACTTCGTGTCGAAACTTTAAAGTTTCTGATTTGTGTTTTTCAAAAGAAACACATAACCATAACGTGATGCCACATCCGTTAAGGTCACGAAATATTCATGTTCACATCTAGCCTAGCTAGATATGAGCCTACTAACTTCATCATGAATAGGGCTAACAGATCGGTGGCACTTACACTATTACCAAGTAAATAGTATTTTAGGTACTTTACCTAATAAACTAGATTCGCAGACCTTATTTGAATAGTCAAATCAGTCCTAGTATCCACTCTTCAAAGTGTGGATATACGAGTCTAATTAAATTGTGTCCTAGACAACAATGCCACAAATAAGTCTCTATTGATCAAATCAATTTGAGCTATTTATTTGTCAATTTATATGTTTGAGATTTTATTTATATTCAAAATATAAATTCTGTTATTTACATCTAATGTATTTATCTCAGTATCATCTTTATATAATAAAACACTTAATGTTTATAATATAAAGGTTTTATCCATAACGGATTAAACACTGATAAAGAGATAATGTCTCTAGTCAAACTAGTTACATTATAACAGTTCCTAATTAATTCAAGTACATACCCAGGGTAGTTCCTAAACTTAGGTATCTATGGTCAAAACAGCGACTTTCATCCCGTTTCTGATTCGCAGAGAATCTCAGCTTGAAGTCAGTATCATGCTCAAAGCAGATTCTGAACATCAATACATATATATTATGTACCACACTAAATATTTAAAATCTAATTTCAATACTAGCTGTGAACATAACTAAGACAAACATTTTCAAAGTAAGAGCCTTGCCCTTTCTTTAATTCCTTCGTGTCTGCCATATCCAAATGGTAGTCACTTTGGGATATGTCAATTATCTTTTCAATATTTCAGAAACCTTAGGCCAAGCCTTGGGTTTTTAGAATATTGAAAGGATGTGCACCTCGTGCCACTTGCCCAATTGCAAACTTTGACTTTATATGTATAGTCTATTAATTCTCTAAGAATTATAAATTGCAATTTTAATTTCTTAAATCCAAAATTAGATTTATGACAAGTATATTAAATTAAGCATTAAAGTCATCATCACAAAAATCTTTCAAAGTTTTATGCTCTACTTATCTTGCTTAATTTTGGGCTTAGGTATAATGAGTTATTTTATCAAATAAAATAAATTATTAATTTCCAAGACCATCTTGAAATTATCCCAATTTGAAAATTAATCATTTAAAATATTTTAATCCAAGATTATATTTTAAATATCCAACTTTTCAATTTTATCTTGATTACAATAGTCCAACTATTTAATCAACGATTAGTGGTACTATTTATTATAATGATTATAATAGTCCAACTATATAATCAAATATAAAGCCAAATTAATTAACCTCAATTACATTGATTACTATAATCCAATTATAAAATCAACTGTAAACTGAAATTAATTAATTCAAATATATTGATTAATATAATCCAATATATATATCACTATAATACAGCCCAACTGTTTATTAAAACAATTTAAATATCAGTCCAACTAACATTTAATAATAATATGACGAAAAATTCGAATGAGCGCGTATTGCGAGTAATTTTAAACGAATGTTGCAAATTCAATACTTGCCTCCCACTATTTTTCGTCGAGCCTCTAACCCTCTGTGGAGTACTCGGGAAACCATGTTTCCTAGTGGGCTAGGATCCTGTTAAATAACATACAACTTTGACTTTGACCACAAGCTGTATGCTTATTAACCAGGTAGATCTCACAGATCAATTGGATCCAATCCAATTCCCAGATCCGGTTAGGTGGACATCCAAGTCCTAAACATATTACTTATGCTAATGTATCTAATACATTTTCCTAACCTTATCCTCTGAATCATCTAGGCCTTGGCTTTGGCACAACAAACCTAATGATTCCAGTTAAGCGGGACCCATTGACAAGGAAAGTTTCGTAATCAAAGTCGTTGGACAAGAAGTGATCTTGACTTTGGCCAACAAATCACAACTTGGACAAGACACCGATGTGGAACAAAACCCTCATGATTCAAGTACATCCATTGACAAGGTCTTGACTTTTGGCAACAAACCAATGCCAATTGGATCTTGAACAAGAATCATTCAATGGAAGGATAATCGCTTAATATAGATTGAGGGATTTTCGCGTGCAAATTGGCTACCAATTTAATTATCTTTGTTAGGTTCTCATCTGTTGGATAATATGACCCATAGCGTCACTATTTGTACAGATCATGGTGTGTTGTACAAATTAACTATGTGACAAGGAAATTGCACTCTCATCATTTGTGATTAGATCACCATAGATGTATAAATGAAGAGAGGTCCATATGATTAGTTCTGGATTGAGATGATATGAGACAGTATCAATCCCCGAAGGATTAATCATTAAATATCCCTAGCCGAAGTATTATCGAGACTGGACATCGATAATGCGGAATAGTGCTAGTATTGCACTTGTGCGCGTTGTGAGGGCACAACGGCATAGTTCTCATATATATAAGTATTGGGTACTTATGCAAGTGCGATAGGAGGTCGTGTTTCACCGATGGTACGGGAAACAGCTTCGCTCTGGATAGACCCCTCGGAATCCCATTGGTATTATGACTATGTGTCTATGGGAGGCCGAATCGAGGTAGGTGTGTATAGTCTTAACCTGAGACTTGCATCGCTAATACTTGCGATAATCGGTAGACTTAGGTCTTGGTGGTACAGGGCTTTAACCGGTTCTGTGAACCGCTTCTGGGTTTATCAGAGAGTCGTAGTGTATTGGGTGTGATGTCGAGACGGAAGTGTCACTTCAGTCATATTGGAGTTGATGTCACGCAGGATACGGTACTAGTGCTCTTGAGTGTGTTGCGCAACCAATCGGGATATTGTGACCAGGTCATGTATATCCGATTATAGAGACTATGTTACCAGACATCCGACATGTGCTTCGGACGGGGCAGACACTTATCCAGCCCCAGCCCTAGCACGTGATTATCCGATACTGGGCCGATATACACAATACTACGGTATACTACGCTTGATACAGATCTATATATTCCTGTAAGAATATTTCTGGAGAATTGGGTAGGCATGGCGTTTTGCTAGAGGCTAACCTTGTCTTGTAAGTCGATATAAACGTAGTACGAGGTACTTACGTGTTCGGACAGTCCGACGATCGTATTTACTGCCAACATATCCGGAGATCTCATGGGTCGGTTCCTGAAGATTCACCGATGACGTATTACTCGCACTTTGATTAATCTGGGATTAATTAGAAGAGAGAGATAGAATTAATCTGGGATTAATTCGATGAGAGAGAAAATTAATCTGGGATTAATTACGGAGATATTTTATCTCGGATAAAATATCGTTAAAGAGAGAGAACGATTAATTTGGAATTAATCTAAAAATTAATATATTTGATATATTAATCGAAATTGGACTTCGACGCGGAATTAAAATTAGATTTTAATTCGGGCGAACGAGTTAATTTAGAATTAATTCGTTAGCGACGTGAATAGTGAATTCGCTAGGCGTAATCATTTAATTACGACGCGACGGAAAATTCGTTAATTTGGAATTAGCGCGAACCCGAGCCCGAGAGTGATTGCGAGCGCATTCGCATTTCGAATTCGAGCGCGGCACGCGAGTCACATCAAGCGTCAAATCGCTAGTCGCGTCAATCGTCAAATTAATTGTCACTTTGAGTGATGTGACTTGACAATATGTCACTTTATTAAAGTGAATAGATGTGATGTGACTTAAAGTTAAAAGTTGAAATGATGAAAAGCTTTATTGTTTTTAACTTTTGACTTTTGAATTAAAAAGATAAGATATATATGTTTTATTTATTTTACTTGGTAAATGAAATAAAAAATATATATATTAAAAATCTTTTTCTCTCTCTAACATGCAAACATTTACGTTTTCTCTCATCTCCCTCCTTTTCTTCTTCATGGCATCACTGCCGATTCTTCTTCATTTTTCTCTGGTTTCACCGAGCATTTGAGAAGCCAAATGGAAGATGATAAGTACTAGCACACACCTTGAGTGATACAAAGGTGATAGGGAAGAGTTTGTGAGCATGGAATCTCAAAGCTTGGAGCTTCAATGGAGTTCATGCATGGCCGATTCTTGGAGGTTCAAAGAGGACTAAAATCGCACAGCCCACTGCAAGGAGGAGCCACTGCGTGAGCTTGGAGGGGACAAAATCGCACCTTGTTCTTCATTCATCAAAACCGTTCAATGTGAGTTATGTTTCCGCCTTACTCCTTTGATGTGTTCATCTCGGTTTTTATGCTTGATTTGTGATCTTTGGGACTTGATTGAACTCCAACAATGGTATCTTGAGCTTTTGATGCATGAAAACCGAATTAGGGTTCTTGAGCAAATTTGGGGCTTTTTGATTTTAGCTTGATTCTGACAAATTGATTCTTTAAGAATGCTTATATTTGATTGAATTTGAGTATATGTAATCAATTTGATAAAAAAAATTGATTGGATTGATTTTCCCCAATTTGCTTATTTTGGTCAAAACTTTAATTTGGGCAAACTCGATTTAGGCATGATTTGGTTGAATTGTTTGATGAAGTATGCTTGAATGAGGTTGAATTGAAGTTGTGCATGATCAATTTCAAGAAAATTGGATTAGATCAATTTTCCCCAATTCTTTAGGTTGAACATGAAACTTGAAATTGGGTAAAATGTGTTTGAGCATGTTTTAATTGAATTGGATGTTTAAGTATGCTTAGAACATGTTTATGAGATTGTGTGTGATCAATTTCGTGAAATTGGATTGGATTCAATTTTCCCCAAATTGAAGGCTTAGCCGAAAATAGCATAACCCTAATGTCTTGGTAATTTTGTTTTGTTTGATCATTGGATGACTTAAAACAATTGGTTAATGTTGTTTTGAAGTTCAATTGGATTGAATTTTGATTTGGAACATTTTTCCCTTTTAAAGTGGCTTGGCCGAATCTTAAGAACATGAAATTCATTGTGATTTTTTTGTTTTAATTCATTGGATGAAATGAATTGATTTGGGAAATTAAGATTGTGGATTCAATTGGATTGAAACCGAATCGAATTGAAAAACCCCTAATTGCCGAGACTTGATAGCATGTTAATTGGGTTTGATTTTGATTGAATTGTGTTGGACACTATTTGGTTGTTAAAGTGCATGATTAATTAGGCTAATTGATATTTTAGAAATGTTAATTGGGTAATTGATTGTGTATTACACTTAGGTTAATTAATTTGGGCTTGATTTTAGAAATTGGGCTTGTTAGGTTGTAATTGGGCTTTTGGGCTTTGTTGTAACAAAGTTGGGTTTAGGCAAAATTGGTTGGATCCAGTTAGGCCCAAAACCGAATCCAAAAGGTCCAATTATGACTTAATGGACCTTAATTATTTAATTGGGCCTAATGGGCCAAAATTAATTTAAAGGCTTATGGGATAACTCCCGGATTGGATTTTGGTTGTTCGGTTTGATCCGAGTTGACCAAAAGTCCACACCTATAGAAATTAATTAAAAGCCCATTGGACTTTAATTAAATAAAACATTAGATGTTAGTCGGGCTTTGAGACTCGTTACGATTAAATTTGGAATTTAAGTCGTAAAGGTTCGTTAATAAAGGTGTAATATTTAATTTGGAATTAAATAATGAATTAGAATTAAATACGTATTAAATTGGATTTAATTATGTAATTTAATTTAATTCGTAGAAATTGTACTTTGAGTACGTGTTCGCAAAACGAGTTTGACTCGAACAAAAATCAAATCTTTGTTTGAACATTGGATGATCACTAATATTCAAGATTAATTAATTTGATTGATTGATGATAACATGCTTGTATGAATACATGGTTATGATGTTTGAATAATGTATATCGGATGGATATTAGTCGGGTTGGGCGATTTTGAAATTGTAATAAATTTGATTTATTAAATTGGACCTGCGTGTCCAGCCTTATCTCCTATTTCTTTGTATTCTCTTCTTACCTATTCCCCTCCATGTAAAAAGGTTTCTTTAGAAGTGTAGTGTAACGTAGTAGAAGTAAGTATACAAGTGCTAGCGGGAGAGAGAAAGTGAGAGATTTGATCTAGGATCAATGTAAAATATCCATTCGCATATCATTATTATTTTATTTATACTCGCTTTATTATGTGTTTAGAATGCATGCTTAAGGGTGTATAATGATGAGACCTTAACAAAGATAATTAAATTGGTAGCCAATTTGCACGCGAAAAAACCCTCGTTAAATATCATGCGTTTTTCCTTCCATTGAGTGATTCTTACTCAAGATCCGAGATTGGCAGGGGTTGTTGGCCAAAGTCAAGCCCTTGTCCATCAAAAGATGTGTTTTAATCACGAGGCTTTGTTCCATATCGGTGTCGTGTCCAAGTTGTGGTTTGTTGGCCAAAGTCAAGACCACTTCTTGTCCATTGACATTGATTACGAAGCTTCCATGTCAATGGGTCCGCGCTTGACTGGGGATCACTAGGTTTGTTGTGCCAAAGCCAAGGCCTAGTGTTGATTCAGAGGAAAAAGGTTAGGGTATGCATTCGATGTATAGGCATATATAAGATATATGTTTGGGACTTGGATGTCCACTACTGGATCTAGGAGTTGGATAAGATCCAATTGATCTTAGAGATCTACCTAGTTAATTATCATACAATTTGTTGGCCAAAGTCAAGATTGTGTGATATTTAACAGGATCCTAGCCCACTAGGAACACGGTTTCCCGAGTACTCGACAGAGGGTTAGAGGCTCGACGAAAAATAGTGGGAGGCAAGAATTGAATTTGCAATACTCGTTCAATTACTCGCCGAATGCGCTCATTTAAATTATTTCGTCATTAGATTAAATGTTAGTTAGACTAAATTTAAATTGTTTTTTTTTAATAAACAGTTGGACTGTATTATACTTGATTATATATAATTGGATTATATTAATCAATATATTTGAATTAATTAATTTCAGTTTACAGTTGATTTTATAATTGGATTATAGTAATCAATGTAATTGAGGTTAATTAATTTGGATTATATTGATTATATAGTTGGACTATTATAATCATTATAATATATAAAGTACCACTAATCGTTGATTAAATAGTTGGACTATTGTAATCAAGATTAAAATTAAAGTTGGATATTTAAAATATAATCTAGGATTAAAATATTTTAAATAATTTAATTTTCAAATGGGAATAAATAATAAGTTACTTTATTGATAAAATAACTTATTATACCTTAAGCCCAAAATTAAGCAAGATAAGTAGAGCATAACAATCTTGGAAGATTTTTGTGATGATGACTTTAATGCTTAATTTAATATACTTGTCATAAATCTAATTTTGGATTTAAGAAGTATTAAATTGCAATTTATAATTCTTGGAGAATAATTGACTATTCATGTAAAGTCAAAGTTTGCAATTAGGCATGTAGCACGAGGTGCACATTCCTTTCAATATTCTAAAAAACCCAAGGCTTGGCCTAAGGTTCCTAAATATTGAAAAGGATAATTGAACATATCCCAAAGTGACTACCATTTGGATATGGAAGACACGAAGGAATTAAAGAAAGGGCGAGGCTCTAACTTTAAAAATGTTTTGTCTTAGTTATGTTCACAGCTAGTATTGAAATTAGATTTTAAATACTTAGTGTGGTACATAAAATATATGTATTGATGTCAATCTGCTTTAAGCAGGATACTGACTTCAAGCTGAGATTCCTCTGCGAATCGAAAACGGGACGAAAGTCGCTGTGTTTCGACCGTAGATACCTAAGTTTAGGAACTACCCTTCGGGTATGTACTTGAATTAGGAACTGTTATAATGTAACTAGTTGACTAGAGACATTATCTCTTTATCAGTGTTTAATCCGTTGCGGATAAAACCTTTATATTATAGACATTGAGTGTTTTATTATATAAAGATGATACTGAGATAAATACATTAGATGTAAATAACAGAATTTATATTTTGAATATAAATAAAAATCTCAAACATATAATTGACAAATAAATAGCTCAAATTGATTTGATCAATAGAGACTTATTTGTGGCATTGTTGTCTAGGACACAATTTAATTAGACTCGTATATCCACACTTTTGAAGAGTGGGTACTAGGACTGATTTGACTATTCAAATAAAGTCTACGAATCTAGTTTGTTAGGTAAAAGTACCTAAACACTGTTTACTTGGTATAGTGTAAGTGCCACCGATCTGTTAGCCCTATTCATGGTGAAGTAGTGGGCCCATATCTAGCTAGGCTAGATGTGAACATGAATATTTCGAGACCTTAACGGATGTGTGGGATCACGTTACGGTTATGTGTTTCTTTTGAAGAACACAAATCAGAAACTTTAAAGTTTCGACACGAAATACATAAACAGATCGGCAATAGCATTATTCCGCCACGGTAAGACCGTAACGGAAAATACTTTAGTAGTAAGTTTCTCGTATACTTGAAAGAGTATAGTATTCTTTCAATGAGGACTCCTCTTGGAACACGTCATTTTGACGGTGTGTCCAAACAGGATTAACCGATTTTGTTAGACATAATAGGTTAATCACGAGTCGCTTTGAGCTACCATTTCCTTCAAACAGGATATGTATTAACAGTGCAAAACTTATTTAGAATAAGGTTCCATATAAATCTGTTTGACAGATATCATATAGGATATGAACAGGAAAGAAACGGGGTTTCTTACTCCTAATAATTGGGTATGCCAGGCATAACGTTTGGATGATACCAAACTAAAAACCCAAATTGGATAAGTGCCAATATAGGTTATCCTAAGGGAACCTTAAGTATAGTACTTGTAAATCTCACATGAGAACAATATGATTGTTGCTCCCCATGCGGTTTTCCTGAGAGGAATACCGATATGCAGTGGTCAGTGGGAGGATAGTGATACTCGATGAAAATCGGAGTAATACTATTCAAAGCACGAAGTCCTTAATGGAACATATATAATTCATCAAGGATGAAACTATACCATTAATCTTCGAATACACAAGAACAAAGGAAGTGATACGAGGTATCGACTCCTATTATGACAAAGTGTCATGAGTCCGAAATGGATTCCATGTATATCAATAAGTTTGGATACTAGTGATGTACCACAAGGCATTGTGCCTATTGGTACTATAAGTCTTCAAGGAAGATGTACATGGATGGCATATACCAACGTATAAAGCTAGGCTTTTAACGGAAATGTTCGTTATCGACATTGTGATTGATTACGATTCAACCTTTTACCTATTGCCACTGTAGATCCATTTGGATGCTGCTTGCTGACGCGAGCAAGTTCTTGGAATTATCATTTTGATGCAATCCATAATGGTGTATGATTAATTCAAACGAAAATGATTCTAGTGTAAATAAGAGGGTTAGTGGGAGCGCACTGACAGTGGCTGTCCTATAAAATACTGATAATACGTCATTCTTGGGAAATGATATTCCCATAAAAAAAAATTAAATTGTCGGCGAAAGCTTGGTTTTCGAAATACTCTCCGTGGAACGTACATTGAAAAATGTACAAGACCTGGTGTATCATTCGCTTTGAGCATATGGATTCACAAACAGGACAATCCAAGTGATAGTCACTGGATTGATGTTAGGAACATCCGTTAGTATCTTAGAGAACTAAGATGTTGTCTTAGTCTATGGAGTATGAGAACTTGAAGTGACTGAGATCACTGTAGCAAGTTTCCTATAACCGATAAAGACGAATAAGTCGCAAACGGTACTATACAGTTTGAATAACGGTGCAGTGAGCTGGAAATATTCCGAGCAAGATAACTGTTGCCGAATTAACAACAAATGCGGATTTGCTGCCGCTGAGGCAGCAATAGAAGCCATTTGGATCGATAATAAATCTAATTAGAATTAGATATAGTTCTGTTAGCAGCTGAGCTAGGCGTCAGCACAGGCTAAAGAATTAAAGGTCTCATCGACGATCCAGATATATACTTCTATATCATCTGATTCGTTCGGATCATACATCGTGGCGATGTGATGATCGTGTAAATCGCATCAGACGATAATTAAGCAAATCCGCTGACGAAAACTTTTCCTCAGCAATTTGAGCGAATTGTACATAGTTCGGGTGTTAGACACTCAGAGTGACTGGCTATGTGCCAAGTGGGAGATTGTTGGATAATATGACCCATAGCGTCACTATTTGTACAGATCATGGTGTTGTTTTGTACAAATTAACTATTTGACAAGGAAATTGCACTCTCATCATTGTGATTAGATCACCATAGATGTATAAATGAAGAGAGGTCCATATGATTAGTTCCTGGATTGAGATGATATGAGACAGTATCAATCCCCGAAGGATTAATCATTAAATATCCCTAGCCGAAGTATTATCGAGACTGGACATCGATAATGCGGAATAGGCTAGTATTGCACTTGTGCGCGTTGTGAGGGCACAACGGCCATAGTTCTCATATATATAAGTATTGGATACTTATGCAAGTGCGATAGGAGGTCGTGTTTCACTGATGGTACGGGAAACAGCTTCGCTCTGGATAGACCCCTCGGAATCCCATTGGTATTATGACTATGTGTCTATGGGAGGCCGAAATCGAGGTAGGTGTGTATAGTCTTAACCTGAGACTTGCATCGCTAATACTTGCGATAATCGGTAGACTTAGGTCTTGGTGGTACAGGGCTTTAACCGGTTCTGTGTACACCGCTTCTGGGTTTATCAGAGAGTCGTAGTGTATTGGGTGTGATGTCGAGACGGAAGTGTCACTTCAGTCATATTGGAGTTGATTGATGTCACGCAGGATACGGTTACTAGTGCTCTTGAGTGTTGCGCAACCAATCGGGATATTGTGACCAGGTCATGTATATCCGATTATAGAGACTATGTTACCAGACATCCGACATGTGCTTCGGACGGGGCAGACACTTATCCAGCCCCAGCCCTAGCACGTGATTATCCGATACTGGGCCGATATACACAATACTACGGTATACTACGCTTGATAGATCTATATTTCCTGTAAGAATATTTCTGGAGAATTGGGTAGGCATGGCGTTTTGCTAGAGGCTAACCTTGTCTTGTAAGTCGATATAAACGTAGTACGAGGTACTTACGTGTTCGGACAGTCCGACGATCGTATTTACTGCCAACATATCGGGAGATCTCATGGGTCGGTTCCTGAAGATTCACCGATGACGTATTACTCGCACTTTGATTAATCGGGATTAATTAGAAGAGAGAGATAGAATTAATCTGGGATTAATTCGATGAGAGAGAAAATTAATCTGGGTTAATTACGGAGATATTTTATCTCGGATAAAATATCGTTAAAGAGAGAGAACGATTAATTTGGAATTAATCGAAAAATTAATATATTTGATATATTAATCGAAATTGGACTTCGACGCGGAATTAAAATTAGATTTTAATTCGGGCGAACGAGTTAATTTAGAATTAATTCGTTAGCGACGTGAATAGTGAATTCGCTAGGCGTAATCATTTAATTACGACGCGACGGAAAATTCGTTAATTTGGAATTAGCGAACCCGAGCCCGAGAGTGATTGCGAGCGCATTCGCATTTCGAATTCGAGCGCGGCACGCGAGTCACATCAAGCGTCAAATCGCTAGTCGCGTCAATCGTCAAATTAATTGTCACTTTGAGTGATGTGACTTGACAATATGTCACTTTATTAAAGTGAATAGATGTGATGTGACTTAAAGTTAAAAGTTGAAATGATGAAAAGCTTTATTGTTTTTAACTTTTGACTTTTGAATTAAAAAGATAATAAGATATATATGTTTTATTTATTTTACTTGGTAAATGAAATAAAAATATATATATTAAAAATCTTTTTCTCTCTCTAACATGCAAACATTTACGTTTTCTCTCATCTCCCTCCTTTTTTCTTCACGGCATTCACTGCCGATTCTTCTTCATTTTTCTCTGGTTTCACCGAGCATTTGAGAAGCAAAATGGAAGATGATAAGTACTAGCACCACACCTTGAGTGATACAAAGGTGATAGGGAAGTGAGTTTGTGAGCATGGAATCTCAAAGCTTGGAGCTTCAATGGAGTTCATGCATGGCCGATTCTTGGAGGTTCAAAGAGGACTAAAATCGCACAGCCCACTGCAAGGAGGAGCCACTGCCGTGAGCTTGGAGGGGACAAAATCGCACCTTGTTCTTCATTCATCAAAACCGTTCAATGTGAGGTATGTTTCCGCCTTACTCCTTTGATGTGTTCATACTCGGTTTTTATGCATGATTTGTTGATCTTTTGGACTTGATATTGAACTCCAACCTCATCATCTACACCCTTAAACATGCATTCTAAATACATAATAAAGCGAGTATGAAATAAAATAATATGATATGCGGATGGATACTTTACATTGATCCTAGATCAAATCTCTCTTTTCTCTCTCCAAAACTAGCACATGTATTTACTTCTACCAGTTACACTACACTTCTAAAGAAACCTCATTTACATTGAGGGGAATAGGTGAGAAGAGAATACAAAGAGTATAGGTGATAAGGCTGGGCATGCAGGTCCAATTTTAATAAATCAAATTTATTACAACAATTTCTAAAATTGTCCCACCCGACTAATATCCATCCGATATACATTATTCACGCATCGCAACCATGTATTCATTTCATACAAGCATGTTATCAATCAATCTAATCCAATTAATTAATCTGATAATTAGTGATCATCCAATGTTCAAACAACGATTTGATTTTTGCTCGAGTCAAACTCGTTTTACTAATAAGTACTCAAAGCACGAATTCTCGAATAAATTAAACTACATAATTAAATCCAATTTAATAAGCATTTAATTCTAATTCACTATTTAATTCCAAATAAATATTACACTTTTATTACGAACCTTCTACGATTTAAATTCCAAATTCAATCGTTATGGGTCTCAAAGCCCAATTAACGTCAAACGTTTTATTTAATTAAAGTCCAATGGCTTTTAATTATTTCTTAAGGCGTGGACTTTTGGTCAACTCGGGTCAAACCAAATAACCAAAATCCAATCCGGGAGTTACCCCATAAGCCTTTAAATTAATTTTGGCCCATTAGGCCCAATTAAATAATTAAGGTTCATTAAGTCATAATTGGACTTTATGGATGCGGTTTTGGGCCTAATTGGATCCAACCAATTTTGCCTAAACCCAACTTTGTACAACAAAGCCCAAAAGCCCAATTACAACATTTAAGGCACAATTTCCAAAAACAAGCCTAATTAATTAACTTATAAAATTCCAAATTTCATAATTAATTAACCTAAGTGTCATACATAATTAACCACCTAATTAATATTTCTAAAATATCAATCAGCATACTTAATCATGCATTTCAACATCAAATAGTGTCTAACACAATTTATTAAAACCAAACCCATTTTACATGCTTTTAAGTTCTTGGCAATTAGGGGTTTTTTAAATCCGATTTGGTTTCAATCAAATTGAATCCACAATCATCATTTCCCAAATCAATTAAACTCATCTAATGAATCAAAATACAAAAACACAATGAATTTCATATCCAATTGAATTCGGCCAAGCCTACTTTAATTGGGAAAATTGTTCCAAATCAAAATTCAATCCAATCAAACTTCAATTCAACATTACCCACTTGTTTCAAGTCATCCAATGATCAAACAAACAAAAAATTCACCATGATATTAGGGTCTTTAATTTCGGCCAACATAAGGAATTTGGGGAAATTTGTTCCAAACACAATTTCAACAAATTGATCCAATCAATCATCAATTAAACATACCTTTAAGCATTCTAAATCATCCAATTTCATCAACATGCTCAAAATCAAGTTTACCCAAATTCATCACTTTATGTCAACATAAAAACTTGGGGGAGGAAATTTGTTCCAAACACAATTTCTTCAAATTGATCCAATCAATCTTAAATTAAACATCATTTAAGCATTCTCATTCATCCAATTTCACAAAATATGCTCAAAATCAAGTTTACCCAAATTTGTTACTTTATGCCAACATAAAAAATTGGGGAAATTTGTTCCAAACACAATTTCTTCAAATTGATCCAATCAATCTTAATTCAACATCATTTAAGCATTCTTAATCAATCAATTTAATCAAATCATGCTCCAATTGATTTTACCCAATTTGTCATGCCCAAATTTGGGGGGAAAATTGAATCCAATCCATTTCATGAAATTGATCATGCACAACTTCAATTCATCAACATACAAGCATACTTTAACATCCAATTTCAACAATCATGCTTCAATTGATAATCCCCAATTTTAACCCTAACTTTTTCATGCTTGTTCAAAGCTCAAGATACCATTGTTGAGTTCCTAATTAGGTCCCAAGAATCATCCAAAACAAGCAAAAAAACGCATGAATACTTCAAGGAATAATGGCGGAAACATATACTCACAATGATTGGTTTGGATGCTTCAAAGAACACAAGCTTTTTCCTCCTCCAAGATGGCTCGGCAATGTCTCCCAAAGGCAGTGGATGGCTCGGTTTTGGTCCTCTTTTTGTCTCCAAAATTCGGCCATTGATGAACACCATGAAAGCTCCAAGCTTTGAGATTCCAAGCTCACAAATTCGTTTCCCTATCACCTATGTAAAACCCAAGGTGTGTGCTAGCACCAAATGTTCTTCCTTGTATCTCATAGATTCGGCCATAGGCCAAAAATTTGGGAAGAAATCGGCTCAAAGCCGTGAGTGGAAGAAGGAGGGAAAAAGAGGAGATGAAAAAACGTTTAAAAGGGAGAGAGAGATAGAAAAAGTGTAATTAGGTTTTTATAATTTTTAATTTCCAAAATTAATAATAATAACACCTTTTACCACTTTTCATTTCTATTAAAAAAAGAAGATTCCTTTTACTTTTTCAAAAAGCAAAAGTCCAAAGCATAAAGTGCTTTTCAAAATCACTTCAAATCACTATTCACATCAATCACCTTTAATAAAGTGACATGTCATATCACATCACTCAAAGTGACAAGTGATTTGACGATTGATGCGACTAGTGATTTGACGCTTGATGTGACTTGCGTGCCGCGCTCGAATTCGAAATACGAATGCGCTCGCAATCACACTCGGGCTCAGGTTCGCTAATTCTAAATTAACGAATTTTCGTCGCGTCGTAATTAAATGATTACGCCTAGCGAAATCACTATTCAAGTCGCTAACGAATTAATTCTAAATTAATTCGTTCGCCCGAATTAAAATCCAATTTTAATTCCGCGTCGAAATCCAATTTCGTATAATATATCGGATATATTATTTTATCGATTAATTCTAAATTAATCGTTCTCTCTCTTAATAATATTTTATCCTAGATAAAATATCTCCGTAATTAATCCCGGATTAATTCTCTCTCATCGAATTAATCCCAGATTAATTTTCTATCTTTTCCAATTAATCCCAGATTAATTAAAGTGCGAGTCATACATCATCGGTGAATCTTCAGGAAGCGACCCATGAGATCTCCGGATATGTTGGCAGTAAATACGGTCGTCGGACTATCCGAACACGTAAGTACCTCGTACTACGTTTATACCGATTTACAAGACAAGGTTGGCTTCTAGCAAAGCACCATGCCTACCCAATTCTCCAGAAATATTCTTACAGGAATATATAGATCTGTATCAAGCGTAGTATACTAAGTATTGTGTGTATCGGTCCAGTATCGGATAATCACGTGCTAGGGCTGGATAAGTGTCTGCCCCGTCCGAAACACATATCGGATGTCTGGTAACATACTCTCTATAATCGGATATACATGACCTGGTCACAATATCCCGATTGGTTGCGCAACACTCAAGAGCACTAGTACCGTATCCTACGTGACATCATCTCCAATATAACTGAAGTGACACTTCCGTCTTGACATCACACCCAATACTCTACGACTCTCTGATAAACCCAGAAGTGGTGTACACAGAACCGGTCAAAGCCCCCTACCACCAAGACCAAAGTTTATCGATTATCGTAAGTATCAGCGATGCAAGTCTCAGGTTAAGACTATACACACCTACCTTGATTTCGGCCTCCCAGAGACACATAGTCATAATACCAATGGGATTCCGAGGGGTCTATCCAGAGCGAAGCTGTTTCCCCGTACCATCGGTGAAACACGACCTCCTATCGCACTTGCATAAGTATCCAATACTTATATATATGAGAACTATGTCGCTGTGCCCTCACAGCGCACACAAGTGCAATACTAGCCTATTCCGCATTATCGATGTCCAGTCTCGATAATACTACGGCTAGGGATATTTAATGATTAATCCTTCGTGGACTGATACTGTCTCATATCATCTCAATCCAGGAACTAATCATAGTGACCTCTCTTCATTTATATATCTATGGTGATCTAATCACAAATGATGAGAGTGCAATTTCCTTATTACATAGTTAATTTGCTACAACAACACAATGATCTGTGCAAATAGTGATGCTATGGGTCATATTATCCAACAATCTCCCCATACGCACAAGAATGCAATGCATACGTAAATAAAACAACGATATGCAAAAGGTAAATGACATAATAAAATGCGCGGCAAAACATCGTGGTAAAGGTAGCCTTTAGGCATTTTCCCTCGAATAGAGGACCTTGAATCCACCCTAGTTAGCCCATGCGCACAAGAATGCAATGCATACAGAAATAAAACAACGATATCAAAGGGTAAATGACTAATAAAAGGCGCGGCAAAACATCGTGGTAAAGGTAGCCTTTAGGCCTTTCCCTCGAATAGAGGACCTTGAATCCACCATAGTTAGCCCATGCGCATTATGTTACCATACATATAAAATAAAATACAACAATAATATAGGACCTCGTATGCTTGATTAAACACTGGTTCACTGGTTCACTGCTTCCTTTCGCTGTGTCGTTGTTTGGACCGCTGTCTTTACTCCGTTCCGCTGTTGTTTTGCTGTAGTTTTCTGGACTGTTTTTGCTGTATTAAGGGGCTGTTTTGTGCAGTAATCTTAAGTATTTTAAAGTGCAGTTTTTGTTTTCTGTTTTTGGTGATTTAGGCTACTGTTTTAAGGTATTTGGGCTGCTGTTTTTCGGTGGATGTATGGGTTATTTTAAGGGTGATATGCGGCTGTTTTTGACTTGTTGATGTGCGGCTGAACTGGTTTTGATGGTGGTTTGGTTGGACGGCAATGTAAGAGATTTTTTTGAATGCTTGGCGGTTTCTTGTGAATGTTATGTGTGAATGGACCAAGTGTTTTTTTTTTCGTGTGAACGAGCTAGGGGTTCTAAGGGTTGCATTTGGGTTTCTTTTATAGGTAAAGGGTTGGGTGAATCCATGTTTGAAAAGGAATAATATTTGTGTAATAAAAGGGATACCATTTAATTAGTGTCACACAAGGAAAAAATATTAATTGGGGACATGATTTGTTTAATTAGGAATGGGTTTATTTGATTTGTTTATTTGTTTTATTTAATTTGGTATATGATTTGTTTTGTTTAGGTAAGTGGATTTGTTATTTTAGTAGGTGATTATTTAGATTTTATTTGATTATTTAATTTAGGAAGGATATTATTTTAATTTGTGACATGTTTTAAATGTTTTAATTATTTTTGGTTGGTTTTTAGTGGGCTAATTGGGCTTGGGCGTGAGGCTAGCAGCAAAAACCAGAAGTACCGACACCGTTCGAACACTGATTCGACGCGGCACGAATGCCCGCAATCTGCTTGACGTTCGAACGTGTTCACGAATGCAGCACGAAACAAAAGCAGTGAACATGCACAATTGAATCAGATGATATACTTATTCTGAATTTTCCCTTCCGACATTCGTTCCCTGACTTAAAAGGTATGTCTGTTGAGTTTTACTAAGGTCCCAAGATCAAATCAAGACATGAAATATGCGTGAATACATCAACGGAGGTAGCGGAATACTCACATTGATCGGTTAGTCGAATTGAAGACGAATCAAGCCCAAAAAAACGCACTGCCTTCGGCACCACTGCATGCAGTCCACTGCCCACTGTCTTCAGTTTTGAGTGCGAAATGGAGCTCCATGCATCGTCGGATGGATCCCGTCTCATGGTCGAACCTCCCTACCACCTTCGCAAGACTTGTAAGTGTGCTAGCACTTGAATTTTCACCATGAAAATCCACTCTTGCTTCCCTATTGTTCACGGTTTTTGGCTTCCAAAACCAGTAACATTTTACAGTTTGGGCGTGAGGTGAGAGAGAGAATTGAATGATTTTTGTTACAAAAAATCAATTTATATTTATGCCATAATATTTATTAAATTAATATAACTTATGACACAAATCATGCAATGGCTTAGAGTGTCAAACACTCAATTTCCATGCAAAACCATTGAGTGCATTGTACACTATCTCCATGCAATGCATTAGAATTAAATAATGCATAATATGACATGTGTCATGTGGGCCCCACACGTTTCCAAATGAAAGTGGGCCCACGTACACTCACGCGTTCGGGTTCGATATTTCCGAAATACCGAACTTACGTCGCGACGTTAATTAAATCGAATTTAAACAAAATAATTGCGCCTAGCGAAATTATTATTTACGTCGCTAACGAATTAATTCTAAATTAACTCGTTTGCCCGAATTAAAATCTAATTTTAATTTCGCGTCGAAATCGAATTTCGATTATATATCGAA
>SKCR01018089.1:0-20444 GCA_019454045.1 Zanthoxylum bungeanum | reverse complement strand
TCTCACGAACATGGAAAGTTAGGCCCAAGAGGAAAAAAGAGTATCTTCATAAGATATTCTGAACAATCAAAAGGTTATGTTTGCATAGGTGAACATGAAAGTGGAGGCGTGACAGAATTTGAATCACGAGATATCACATTTTTAGAAAATGATTTTCCTAAGCAGGGAGAGATAGGTCAAGATTTATCTCTATATGAAACACAAGATCACATGGATCACATGATTGGTGAACACTCGGGTTTACCTAATTCAAGTAGGAGTGATGAGAGAATTTGAGAAAACATGATGAATCTGTTTCACATGAATCTCATAATGATGAATTAGTTTCACACGAGTCTCATTTACGTGATCCGAGTGGGAGTGATGTACATAATCCTAGCGGGAGCAATGTGCACGATCCAAATGGGAATAATATCGAAAGTGAGGAATCAGTTCCACCACTAGAATCCCAATTGCGACGTAGTAATCGTATAGGCATTCCTCGACGTCGTTTCGATATCGAAGGAGAAACCTTTATGATTCTACCTCAAGATGATGAAGAACCTAGAAACATAAGAGAGGCTCTTCAGTGTCCTGCTAAGAAAAAATGGATGAAAGCAATGGAAGAAGAGATGGAGTCAATGAGGTCCAACCAAGTTTGGAAATTGGTTGATCTACCCAAAGGACGTAAAGCTGTTAAGAACAAATGGATTCTTAAAATAAAGCGTAATGCCGATGGCAATATCGAAAGATATAAAGCACGACTTGTGGCAAAAGGGTATACGCAACAGGAAGGAATTGACTACGAAGAGACTTTTTCACCTGTTGTAAGGTTTACCTCAATTCGCTTGATTCTGGCTATATAGTAGCAAGTATGGATCTAGAATTACATCAATGGATGTAAAGACTGCTTTTCTCAATGGAGAACTTGATGAAGAAATCTACATGGAACAACCAGTAGATTTCATAAAAAGAAAATGAAAAAGGAGAAAGTATGTAGACTTTTAAAGTCTATATATGGTCTCAAGCAATCGTCTAGACAATGGTAATACGATTCCACAATACAATCATTTCGAATGATTTCACAATGATAGATGAGGATCATTGTGTGTACACCAAGAGAGATAAAGATAAGTTCATTATCTTATCTTTGTACGTGGATGATATACTTATAGCCGGAAATGATAAGGAGTTTGTAAAACATATTAAAGAATGGTTATCATCTAACTTCGAGATGAAAGATATGGGTGAAGCTGCATATATTCTTGGGGTTAAGATCTCAAGAAATCGTTCAAAGAATTTATTATCTCTTTCACAGGAGTCATATATAAAGAAAATTCTTGAACGCTTCCAAATGCAGGCTTGCAAACCCATTGATACTCCTATCACGAAAACTGAAGCTTTAAGTCGTAGATTGTGTCCTGAAACTCACAGGAAAAGGAACAAATGAAGAAAGTTCCTTATGCAAATGCAGTTGGAAGTTTAATGTACGCAATGTTGTGTACAAGACCTGATATCTGTTTCGCTGTTGGAATGGTAAGTAGATACCAATCCAATCCAGGACTAGCACATTGGAAAGCAGTTAAAAGAATATTTAGGTATCTGAGAGGGATAGCTGATTACTCATTGTGTTATCAAGGAAATGATCTGCAATTGAGAGGCTATACTGATGCTGACTGGGGAGGAGATTAGATGAAAGAAAATCTACCTCCGGATTTGTTTTCTTGCTAAACAATGGTGCCATTTCATGGAGCAGTAAGAAACAATCTTGTATAGCCTTATCCACAATGGAGGCTGAATTTGTGGCCTTTTCATCAGCAGTGCAAGAGGCTGTGTGGTTGAAAAGGTTCTTGGATCATTTGGGTATGTCAAATGAAGCTTCTGGTCCAGTATTAGTTAACTGTGATAGTGAAGCAGCGATAGCCTACACAAAAGACCCAAAATTCCATTGTAAAACGAAACATATAGATACCAAATATAACTTTGTGAAAGACATAGTTGCACGAGAAGAGGTAAACATGAAGTACATTTCTACGCAAGAAATGGTAGCAGATCCATTGACCAAGCCTGTTCCTAGAGATGTCTTTGTTAGACATGTAAAAACTCAGGGATTGCGTAGATGTTAATGTGCTTACATATTATGATATGTATTTTCCCAAATAATGTTTACTAATGTTAATACTCATTGATATTTGTGTTCAATGCTTACATGTTATTATATTGATACAAGTTTAAACAAATATATTATTTGTTAGTATGAGAAGTATGTCGGACAAGTGAATGATTGGCCCTCTCACACGGGCAATCGCCTCCATTACTTTGTGTTAATGGGAGATGAGACAAATTTTTAAGCTAATTATCTGAGTGATAATTTAGAGAGCTCAAGCTTGAAAATTAAGTAATGTCGTTATGGGGTCACTTTCTTTGTGATATGACCTAAGGTGAATAAGTTTGTTTCACCTTACTTGTCTTAATGTCAGTTATGAGTTGGACATTGTGTTTGTCTGAACTATAATCTGTACGGTATTTTATGAGACATGCGCTCCATGGAAATGAGAGAATACCGTAGCACATGTTTTCATACCATGTGTACATTTGTGACTATTGAGGGTAATACAAGTAGAGATCTCAGTCTTGATATTGTGTGAGACCCTTGAGATTATTTCAATCTCACATTGTACCCTTTAGACTCTTGTCTGCTTCTTAAAACTTAGATTTGATGATCGCTATCTTGGAGTGTTGCTGAAAGATCATGAGAGATTCGCTCTGAAAGAACATCTCTGGAAAAGCGAATTGAATCAAAGTTGAGAGATTCGAGAAATGAGAAAGATCATTATATGAATAATATCACATTAGCTTGTATTCACTGGTCGACCAATTATGTTATTCTATGTGATCAAACATGATTGTGAATACAAAATAAATATTACATTCGAAAAGAGATCGAGAGAGATTTAATGTGATAAATGATCGAGGATACTGCATACATAATCCACTATGGTTCTATCCATTTTTCGAGCGGCTATATATTCCTAACAGATGTATAGCAAGTGAGCTCTCGAAGTATGCTGGTCGCACGGCACAATTGCAAAGTATGAATTATTCTTGTAGAGTTAATAAAAATTGTTGATCCCATCATGTGTGAGTGGGAGATGTTGGAAATTAATTGTTGTTAATTATTTGATGTTGTTAAATAACAACAATTAGTAATAATTTCATTTGGGAATTATTAAGTTAATTATTTGGTGTTGTAAATAACAACAATTAGTAATAATTTCATCTTGGAAATTATTAAGCTAATTATGTGGTGTTGTTAAATAACAACAATTAGTAATGATTTCATTACTAAGTAAACAACAAGAATTGTTAATCAAATAATTAAGTAACAACAAGAGTTGTTAAGTAACAACAATTAGTAAAATGTTAAATGGGGAACAAATGGTACACCCATGATGGTAACATTTTGGAAGGATTAGAAAAGGTCATTATGCATCCTTAATTGATTGATTATAGTAATCAATGAATAGTGACTTGATTTCCTCCTATAAATAAGACCATTTGCTTATTGAGTTAAGCAATCAATTAAGTTTGATTAAGAGGTCTCTACAAGCATAAAAGGTATGCAATTGTGTTGTGATTAGTATAGATTTATTTCAATTAAGCATGTAAATAAATCTAGGACTAGTAATACATGTATGGTTAGATCCTAAGAGGACAAACATGTAATTATATTAGGGATTATGTTTCCTAACAATTCTTAATGAATGATTTTGATACCCAAAATTGAAAGTATAAATTGCGCGGTCAGGTCAGAAAAATGAGTGTCGGAAAAATGCATTATATAAATAAAATATATATATATATATATATATATAATATATATATATATTATGATACAATTTTTATATGATTTATATGATAAATTAACTATAAAGGAAAATGGGAAAACCATCAAAATATGGTTAGGTCTGGTCAAACTCGATTTTTTGTCCTCAACCCATGACCTGATCCGATTTTGCGGATCGGGTTCATTGTGACCCGAAATTATATTTATAATTTTGCAAACCAGACAGGGTCGGGTCGGGTTACATCAGGACGGGTTGGGTCGCGGGTTGCATGACCTTATGAACACCCCTAATGACTGTCATCTAGATCTTGATCATTATCAGCAAATGTATCCATTACCCCTTAAATAATCTCTTCATCAGTAGGGGATTTCATCACTATATCATTTTCAATGAGATAATTCAACATGTGCTCAATATCCATGCATTTCTATAACATAGACTGTAAAGGCTGTTGCATTGTAATTATAATCAGATTGAAATACAAAGAATATTTACCTTAATCTCTAACATGGTATCAGACAAATTTTTCTCTGGGTCCTGTTAATTTTCTGGCTCCGGCCACTGCTTCCAGTTACTCTGTCTGATTGTCTCCTTCAGGATTTTTTTTTTCCCGCTGCTTTTCATCATGGACAAGTCAGACATCTCCCAACCCATTCAGATACTCCTCGATGGTCACAATTATGTTCTCTGGGCACAAACCATGTGCAGCTTTCTCAAAGGTCGTAAACTCTGGCGTTACATTACTGGTACCCTTACTGAACCAGTTCAACATAAAACTGAGAGTGACGTTGATTTTGCTGATCGCATTGAAGATTGGGAAAGTCAAAACCACAAGATCATTACCTGGTTTCGCAACTCCTCTGTCCCAACCATCAGTCTTCAATTTGGTCGTTTTCACACAGCCAAATCCCTTTGGGACTTCCTTGCTCACCGATATACAGCCACAGATTTATCTCATCAGTACCAGTTGCTTTGTCGCCTCCACCAAATGCGTCAGGAACCTGGCCAATCTATTACTGAATTTCATTCTCAGATGCAGTTTCTCTGGGATCAATTGGCTCTCTCTGAGCCCCATTGGGACAATTCTGCTGATGCTGTCAAATTCACCACCTACAGAGATCGCCAAAGACTGATTCAGTTTCTCATGGCACTTGACACCAAGTTTGAACCCACTCGTGCCTCCTTGCTTCATCAAACTCCACTTCCCACTCTTGACTCTGCCATTGATACACTTATTTCGGAAGAAACTCGTCACTCTACTGGCCGCATACATCATACAGAGACAGTTCTTGCCATACTCCCTTCCAGTTCTTCTTCCATGAAACCCTGCTCTTACTGCAAGTTGCCCGGACACTTGATCCTCAAATGTCCAACACGCCGTTGCAGAATATGCCGTAAGATAGGTCCTGGCCATTTTGACCGCGACTGTCCTACTCGCCACACTGCTCCCTCCTTCAAGAGTCGTCCATCTCTTTCTGCTGTAGCTTCTGATGATCAGGGTGACACTGAACAGTCTCGGCCGTCTCAGCCTATTCAGGATCTTGCCTCCCTTTTTCAATCCATAGCCTCTCAATTTGGTAACATCTCTGCTTCTTCTACTATCTCAGGTACTGCCTCTTGGTATTTCGATTCTGCTTGTTGCAATCACATGACTTCCGACTCTAGTATCTTTTACTCTACATCTAGTCCACCACATCTTCCAGCTATTCAAACTGCTAATGGCTCTTTCATGACCCCCAGTCATCTGGGTCATATTTCTCTTCCCCATCTCTTTGTCTCTAACATATTTCTTATACCCAAACTCGCTTTGAATCTTTTATCTGTCGGTCAATTATGTGACCTTGGTCTTAATGTTTTATTTACTGCTTCTGGTTGCTCTGTGCAGGATCCGCGGACCGGTCGGACGCTTGGGATAGGCCGTAAGAAAGGTCGTTTGTTTGAGCTCATCAGTCTTCATCTTCCTGAAAACCTTTCTCCATGTTACTCTGCCGCTTCTACCTCACCCGCTACCTCACTCAGCCTGTGGCACTCTCGGTTGGGCCATCCTGCTCTTAGTCGATTACGTTTATTAGCATCTAGTGGTCATTTAGGTCATATCTCTAATAAAGATTTTGATTGTATGCCTTGTCAGTTGGGCAAACAAACTGCATTATCTTTCAGTAATAGTACTTCGATTTCCTCTTCACCTTTTGATTTGGTCCATTCTGATATTTGGGGTCCATCTCCTACTCCTACTATGGGCGGTTCAAAGTATTTTGTGATTTTTATTGATGATTATTCCCGATACACTTGGCTCTATCTTATGCAGCATCGCTCTGAACTTTCCTCAATTTATCAAACCTTTGCGAAAATGGTCAAGACTCAATTCAATCGACCCATTAAAACTTTCCGCACTGACAATGCCATGGAATATAAAGACTCTGATTTTCTACACTTTCTTCACCAAAATGGGACTATTTGTCACCGCTCTTGTCCCGGTACATCTCAACAAAATGGGAGAGCCGAACGCAAACACAGACATATTTTAGATACAATTCGTGCTCTTCTAATCTCTTCCTCTTGTCCTGAACGTTTCTGGGGAGAAGCTGCCCTCACTAGTGTCTACACCATCAATCGTCTTCCGTCTTCTGTTCTAGCCAATCAAACCCCTTATGAAAAATTATATGGTACATCTCCCAACTATAATCTTCTTAAAGTCTTTGGTGTGTTTGTTTCGTCTTCTTCAGCCTCATGAACACACTAAATTAGAACCTCGGGCTCGACTATGTTGTTTCTTGGGTTATGGCATTGAACACAAAGGGTATAGATGTTGGGATCCCATATCCAATCGCCTTCGTATTTCTCGTCATGTCACATTTTGGGAAAACCACATGTTTTCCTCTGTTTCCAAATTTCACTCTATCACTTCTTCGTCTCGTATCCTCTTTACAGATAGCACTCTTAATTTATTTCCTGATGAAGAATCTGATGTACCTCTCTCAAATGATCCCTCTACAGTTGATCTCCCACCGTCTGCATCGCCTGCTGGATCCCTCACAGCTACATCTAGCTCCCATATGTCCTCTTCAGGTAATCCTCCATCTCTTCGTCGTTCTACTAGAGTGACGGAAATTCCTATCAAACTTCGAGATTTTCATTGTTTTTCTACTACTCTCACTCAATATGAACCTCACTTTTACTCTGAGGCTAGTTCTAACCCTGTTTGGCAGCAAGCTATGACTGAAGAATTACAGGCTCTTGAAAAAGCTCATACATGGGACTTAGTTGATCTCCCACCGGCAAAATCTGCTATTGGGTGTAAATGGATATACAAAATCAAGACAAAATCTGATGGCTCTATTGAACGATATAAGGCTCGTCTTGTTGCCAAGGGATTTTCTCAGGAATATGGGATTGATTATGAAGAAACTTTTGCTCATGTTGCCCGTCTGACTTCTGTCCGCAGTCTTCTTGCTGTAGCTGCCTCTCGACAATGGACTTTGTTTCAAATGGATGTCAAGAATGCCTTTCTTAATGGTGACATATCTGAAGAGGTTTACATGAAACCTCCACCCGGTTACCCTCATCCTCCTAATAAGGTTTGTAAACTTCGCCGGGCATTATATGGTCTTAAACAAGCTCCTCGGGCATGGTTTGAGAAATTCAGCACCACTGTTCATACACTTGGGTTCACTTCCAGTGCATATGACTCGGCACTTTTTATTCGGCAAACTGATCATGGCTCTATTCTTTTTTCTCTATGTGTGGATGATATGATTATCACGGGGACGATTTGCACGGTATCTCTGAGCTTAAGACCTCTCTTCAACAACATTTTGAGATGAAAGACCTTGGTAATCTTAGTTACTTTCTTGGGCTTGAGGTACTCTCTGATCAGACCGGCTATTATCTATCTCAGGCTAAGTACGCTTCTGATTTACTGGCTCGGGCGGGATTGACTGATAGCAAGACCACTTCTACCCCTCTGGATCCTCATATTAAACTTGATGTCACCGATGGTACCCCTCTTCCTGATGTTACTCTTTACCGTCAGCTTGTTGGCAGCTTGGTTTATTTAACAGTTACTCGGCCTGATATTGCCTATGCTGTTCATGTTGTTAGTCAGTTTATGTCTGCCCCCCGCTCTGCTCACTATGATGCTGTTCTTCATTTACTCCGCTACATCAAGGGAACGTTATTTCATGGTCTTTATTTTTCCGCTGATTCATCTCTTGAGCTGCGTGCCTACTCTGATGCTAGTTGGGCCGACGATCCTACTGATCGACGATCTACAACTGGTTTATGCCTCTTCTTAGGCGACTCCCTTATTTCTTGGCGTAGTAAGAAACAATCAGTGGTTTCTCGCTCCAGTACTGAATCTGAATATCGTGCGATTGCTGATGCTACTCAAGAAATCATTTGGCTCCGCTGCTTTCTCGGGACATGGGTGTTCCTCAATCCCATGCTACCCTTCTTTACTGTGACAACAAAAGTGCCATTTATATAGCGCATAATGATGTCTATCATGAACGCACAAAACACATCGAAACTGATTGTCATTTTGTTCGTCATCATATCCGTCAAAACACTGTTCGACTTTGCGACATTCCTTCTCAGAGCAGCCTGCTGATCTGTTTACCAAACCTAGCTTCCAGGACGCTTTCGCGAGTTGGTTTTCAAACTCAAGCTTGCTTCTCTTCCACCAGCTTGAGTTTGAGGGGGGGTGTTAAGAATATTATCAAGAGGAGGAAATATAATATTTATTCTTATTACAATTCCTTATTTAGGAAGATTTCCCTTTCCATCATTAGTGTACATATTTAGGATTTCCTTACGTATTTAGGATTTCTTTCCTATTATTGATTCTTGTATGCCTATATAAAGGCTGTTGCATTGTAATTATAATCAGATTGAAATACAAAGAATATTTACCTCAATCTCTAAACAATATGCATGAATCTTATTTAAAGAAATAATACAAGTATAATAAGATGATATAGATGTAACAAAAATATGTAAAATTATTCTATAAATGAATAGATCTTGATCATTATCATCAAATGTAAACCATTAACCTTGAATAATCTCTTCATCAATAGGGGATTTCATCACTGCATCATTTCAATGAGATATTTCAATAAGTGCTCAATAATCTCGTTAAATGAATTTTTTTCATGATCCCAACAATATTCATTTATAGAGATTTTATTGTAGTTTTTTTAACCGCCAAAAAAAAAAAATTAAGGGATCTCGATGGTGAAAGTGAAATTAACAGCAAGATGTTATTGTGAGATAACAAGGAGGAGACTTCACAATGTTAGGAAAAGAAAATGGGAAAGACGCTATTTTTAGCACAAAAAAAAAAGGATTATGTTGAATTGAATACACACATGTGAAACACCACCACACATATATAAATGAAAACACAAAATAAGTCGAAACAATGTCAAACAGTTGCTGATTAGCGTTTGAATTTTCGTCGATCATCCTGATAGGAAGATTATTATATATTACACATACATACACACGGTCCAGATCCAGTTCACAGCTTATAGTCCAATAAAGTTCACATGAACCTTACATGAGTATGACCGTGTGTGTATATATATGGGACGTATTCCGGTCCGATCCTTACAATTTAGGTTTCATTATATATATATATATATAAATGTCACATAAGATTTTTCTTTTCTTCAAAAGTGTCACATATGATTTTTCTTTTATTTTAAAAGATAAAATCATATTCATAAGTAAATTCCTCTCAAAATCAGTTATTATGGTAAGAAAATAGCATTTAAATTTTACTTAACCCGCACAGAGAGCGGGTCCCACGAAAATATTGGATATATAATTTAGATGTGTAATTAAAATTTAACTGGACATTATTATTAAAACACATATAATATAAGATTATAAATTTTAATACAATCTAACTTAACACTAGATCTAAATTCCTACAATCAAATACTTTTTACGTAACGTCAGTAACAAAACGCATTAAAAAAAAAAAAAAATTTATTTGGATCAATTTGTTGACGAAAAGGTACCTACATGCTTCTGCTTTCAAACTTTGATTTAGTCTTTTTACCCCTCAGTTTTTTATTACTAAACAAATAGACAAATGTTGTGTTCAATCCATGTTAACACTTGAAAAAAACTAAACACAATGAACCCTCTCAATTCACACAGAAAGACTCAATCATAAAACCCTAAATAATATTTAGTGAATTATTAAAAAGTCTTTTCTACTATGATTATTTTTTAAAAAAGATAAGTTTCAAAATCACTTTTTTTAAGTAGTCCTAATTTTTTAAAGATTCTTTATATTTAATCCAAAGTATAGTACTAAATTGACTTTCACCATATTTATATCTCTATTTTACTCATCTCCATTTTAATATTATATATATATATATATATATTTTTGCATTTTGGTTTAAAAATCAATGTTCATGATGTTTTCATTACTTACAATGATTTTTTTAGGGTTAGATATTAAATATATTTTTAGGTATCTGTTCATATAAAAAAATTATTTTTTTAAGGGTTGGATATGTTCAAAAATATGTATTTTAGATATGTAAAATAATATTGTAACGTGAATGACGTTGTAACTGTGACTGAGTATTTATAATAATCGTTGTAATTGAGAAATGTGATTGAATATTGTAATTGTCATTGTAACTGAGAAATGTGATTAAAAAATTATGTATGTGACGAAATTATAAATAAGTTGTAAGTTTGAATGTGATTGTGACTGGTGACTTGACCATGTGATTATGACTGTGACACTGACTATGTGACCGTGACCGTGATCGTGTGATTGTGATAATGTGATCATGTGACTATGAATGTGACTATTTGACTGTGAATTTTGTGTCATAACTATTTTGAGGCTGATTTTGACTTTGTAGAAGTCCGTTTTTAGGAGAGATTCTTTTATGAAAGTTGTAAGTGTGAATATTAACTGTAATTAAGGAATTATTAAAAAGTCTTTTCCATTATGACTATTTTTAGAAAAAGATAAGTTCATAATCACTTTTATATATAAGTAGCCCTAATTTTCTAAAATTCTTTATATTTAATCCAAAATGTGGTATTAAGTTGACTTTCACTATATTTATATCTTTATTTTACTCATTTTAATTTAATATTATATTATTATTTTTTTCATTTTTTTTAAAAAATCAATGTTCATGATGTTTTCACTATTTACAGTGACTTTTTTAAAGTTATATATTAAATATATTTTCAAGTATCTATTTACGTGAAAAATGATTTTTAAGGGTATGGCATGTTAAAATATATATTTTAGGTATGTAAAATGACATTGTGACCATGAATGACGTTATAACTGTGATTGAGTGTTTGTAAATATCATTGTAACTGAGAAATATAACTGAGTATTGTAATTGTCATTGTTATTGAGAAATGTGATTGAGTATTGTAATTGTCATTGTAAGTATGAATGTGACTATAACTGTGTGACTATGATTGTGTGATTATGACTGTGACACTAACTATGTGACTGTGACCGTGACCGTGATTGTGACAATATGACCATGTGACTGTGAATGTGACTATTTGACTGTGAATTTTGTGTCATAACTATTTTGGGGCTAATTTTGACGTTGTAGAAGTCCAATTTAAGAGATATTCTTTTATGAAAGTTGTAAGTGTGAATGTTAACTGTATTTAGTATCTTACAGATTGTGATTTGGAGTTCGGATATGAATATTTGATAAAAGCTGATCAATAATTTATAAATGTAAGAGTCATTAATAAAATCAATGTTCACGATATTTTCACTATTCATAATGATTTTTTTAGGGTTAGATATTAAATATATTTTTAGGTATCTCTTCACATGAATAATTTATTTAAGGGTTAGACACGTTAAAATATATTTTTAGGTATGTAAAATGACATTGTAACTATAAATGACGTTGTAACTGTGATTGAGTATTTGTATGACGTTGTAACTGAGAAATGTGATTAAGAATTATATATGTGACTGACATTGTGACTAAATTGTGAGTGTGAATATGACTGTGTGACTATGACTATATGATTGTGACTGACACTGACTATATGATTGTGATTGTGACTGTGCACTAACTATATGACTGTGAATGTGACTATTTAATTGTGACTTTTGTGTCATAATTATTTTGGGGCTAATTTTGACTTTGTAGAAGTCCAAATATAGGAGATATTCTTTTATGAAAGTTATAAGTGTAAATATTAACTGTATTTAACGGATTGTGATTTGGACTATGGATGTAGATATTTGAAAAAAACTGATCAGTAATTTATAAATATAAAGGTCATTTTTTTTACTCATTTTTAATCAAAACATATCGATCATGATACTTATTTGAAAATTCATGATTTGTAAATCAATAATATATATTTTTTTGAATCACTTTATATTTTAATTTTTAAATTTGAAATTGAAAAAAAAAAAAAAAAAAAAAAAACTTTTAAAAAACAAATTCCATTTTTTTCTCTCTTTTTTTTTTTTTTTTTTGGTTTTTTTTTATAGCAATCTTGTAATAACATTATTATACCATGTATATTTATATCTTTTTATATGTAGGTGGACTAAATGAGAAGAATCATGTGTGTTTGTATTAAATTGGAAAAACCCTATTGATTTTAACCTTATTAGGAATTCCTCCAAAAATATTTGATCAAAACTTTAATAAGAAAATGATGGCTTAGCACACGATGCTTCTCATACCATGGGTTCGGGGGATGATACAATATTGTGCAGTCTTATCTTTGCATTTTTTTTTCTTTTTTACAAATAAATTATTTTCACCACTCAAATTAAAAACCTTCATATCACAATGAAATAATCTTATCTTTACAATAAAATTTATCGTGGAAACATATAACAAAGAAATCAATAAAAAACATAAGCAACACATAAACATATTTTAAGTGGTTCTGCAATGAAATTGCCTACATCCGCCGCTGAAGAACAATACTTGATCCGTACACTTAAAGTTTAGCACTAAGTGCCGTACACGTCAAGTCAAGTCCATGACATAGTAACTTGGGTCCTTTTTAAGTAATATGTATCTTTGGGTTTGCATAAAACCAAGAATTGAGATTTGGACTTTATGACAATTTTTAGGCAGGCACCAAGACAAGGCAATGTTGGAGAATTTTACGAGTAGAATCAACCTTTAACAATGGAACTTGAGTTATTTTGGCGAACTTATGAGTTGGTCTAAATTAAATTGATAGAGATTTTCTAAATTAAATCTCACAGAGACTCAAAAATCACATCACTTCGTGAATCTCCCTCCAGTCAATTTATTTGGAACTATTATCCCTACCAAGCACCAAATTCAGCACATAGTGGACATCAAATTCGAATATGAGAAGGCACATAAGTTTTGCATCTTCTGCACATTGAACACCAAGTGTATGTTTTCACTGCTCTCTCTCTCTCTCTCTCTCATTCAAGTCTTACTTCTCCCTCCCATCAAGTATTTTTTTTTTCCAGCCTCTCAAAATTATTAAAATAGGGACCAGTTATCTCCTCCCCACAATTATTCTTTTCCTTTTAATATTTTAAAGATATTTTTGACAACTGCACAAACTTACAAACAGACTAAAGAGGAGAGAGAATTAAAAAGCATGAATTATTAAGTGAAAAAACAAATTTCCCATCACTTTCAGCTATAGACAAGTTGATATGTATGCTTAGCAAAAACTCTTATCCACAAAGAATTTACAAAATAAAAAATAAAATACCTAATTTCACAAACACCGTGTGTGTTAAATCTAAAAAAGAAAATATATTTTAGATGTATAATGTATTTCAGAAACATTTCTTTGTTAGGCTTCCTCCTCAGCCTCCCTAAACACATTTGCTTTCATAATTACAAGCTTCATAACCGTCTGTCCAGTTTGTTTTCTTTAACAGTCACACAGACAATGCAACCCGCAAACACTAAATAAAACGACAGAAATTGGCTACTCTACAGCACCAGAAATTCTGTTACGGCTATATGGACAATATAGAACATGTCACTGAAATTATATGTACATATATGTTATCCATGATTATGGTTCATACAGCCAAAGAGAACTATACAATTTGGGTTTTGATAACAGTTGATTCCATCAGAAAGTAAGTCTTCTCACTCTTTCAAACAATCCAAAACCCTAAAGCAGTTTGATTTCCTCTTACTACCCCCCCAAAAAAAAAAAAAAAAAAAAAAGATATCAACGACGTGGATATAACGATGTTCGTACATGATAAATAAAAAACATATCTATAGCTCTTGCGATGATTCATCCCTCTGCTTGCGCATTCGAGCTGCCCACGACATGTTTCCTCTTGCATCCTTGTTCGCACTTCTTCTCTTCAGCTCAGATAGCTGAGATTGCCAACGATTTTTCCACTCGCTTCTTACTTCCATGTCCTGATAGCAATGAGGTACTCAAATGAGTGACAGGTGATCATATGAAATGAAGTTTTAAATCAGAAATTGAAAGCAACAGGATGATTATTTTCACACATAAAAAAACATGTAACAAAGGCCGATCTACTTCAAAAAATCCCAAAAGCATATCAGTCACCAGTTGTCTTTCATCAAAAATTCAAAGCCTAGCAACCTTGTTCATGAAAGGATAAAAAAGCAGTCTAATTTTCACAAAATCAAAGACGAAATGAGCAAATTAATCATAAACAAAAAAAATAGTCACGATTAAATATACAATACACATATCCAATTTGCATGCGTTGGTGATTATTACATTATATGAAGAAACAGAACAAGCGATAATAGATCAAGAACATACGAATGCGAGCAAAGCAAGTAGAACACTAAAAGGTATAAAAGATTAATTTATGCTTTGCCAAATAATACTTAGAGATAAAGCTTTGCAATATCCTCCATATCATGTACCAAACCATATGCATCTTAGGTAACGTGTGAAATGTTGTTTGGGATGTGCTTGCTTATAATTGACCACGCTAAGTTAGTGCGGTTGTGTTTTAGTAGTTCAACCCGCTCAAGGTCCGTAAAGAGTCATAATTTAAAATACCTAAGCGGCCTAAGAAGCTGCCTCCACTTAAAAGCTTTTAATAGCATAGTTTAGTAACTAAGGCGTGTTTTGGGAGGGTAGAGAGAGTAGCCGCTAAAGAGGAAAATATCTTGCTAGTGGGGCGGGGTCTCACATAATGTCCCGTATAGAATATCATGAAATCAAAAACCTTCATCACATAAACTAAATCCTAACGTTCGGAAAGTAATAATCAATGAAACCAAAAATTCTTGAAAACCCCAAATCAATCAACAAACATAATGATGAAATTACCATATTCCCGCAACAATAATTCAATTTTATATCTAATTTTTGGTAAAAAAAAATCATTCTAAGCATTAATAAAGCCACAAAATTAGTAATTTACCACGTTGTTTTGGCGGCGTTTTCGAGCGGAGAAAGCGAGGTGAAGGCCCATAGACAAGTCACGATCGTAAAGAGCACGGGTTGTGGGATCCGACAGCGTTTCATAAGCCTCCTGGACCCGAATAAACCGCTGGGTATATTCCTGGACCCGATCGGGAGGCGACACGTCGGGGTGGTACCTACGCGCCATCTGCTTATACGCTTGCTTTATCTCTAGCGAGGTTACCGAATCCGGTATGCCCAGCAGCTCGTAGAAGCTCATCTCCTTCGGTTCTTTGACGACAGCAGTAGCAGTAGCAGCAGCAGCGTCGTCCACTTTCGCCCTCACTTTGAACGACCCGAGCCCGAATGAAACTCGGGTCGGGTGCAATCGTGGAAATCGGTCGGGTATTGTGGCGGTCATGAAGCGAGAATCGCTTCCGGGAATTACCAATCCATAGCTGCAACGCATCTTTCTCTCTCTAAACCCTCAGTTTGTTCGCGGTGGTGATGCTCTCTCTCTCTCTCTCTCATATCCTTTTGTTTTTATAAATATCTCTCTGTTTGTAATTGTGTGGCTTTGCTTTTTCACATAATAATATCATCTAAGTCCCTATTCTCTAGTACATTTTCTTTCATAACCATTGACTTTCTATTAGTAATAGTATTATTTGATATGTGGTGGCAAAACGAATCAATGAATTAAATTTGTATCGAATCCTAAACGAATCGAATCAAAATGTGATGGATTCGTATTCGATTCGTTTATTAAACGAATCGAATATGAATATTCGTTTAGTCACAAAATTATTTAATAAAATAATTTACCACACTTGATTTACATTAATTTTTCATAAATATATACATATGAAATATGTAATTAATATATTAACTAAAAATATCTCACCAAATATCGAAAATATTATTTTTTTCTATGGTAATTAGCTATAATTTTCTCAAATTTTAATTGAAAAATAATAAGAACTAGTAAATAAAAATAATAAAACGAATCCTAAACGAATAAACGAATCAATGAGCTTAAATTCGTATTCGATTCGTTTAATAAACGAATCGAATCAAATTGACCCATTTATTAAACGAATCTATTTTTTCAAACTCATATTCGTTTTAAAGCGAATCGAATCGAACGAATAAACGAATTCTGACCCAAATTGCCACTCCTAATATGTCCCCTACCCCTGACAATATTTCTATTCTAACGACCAACAAATCCTCATCTTAATCGCTAATTATCTGAATCACATTGGTATTTCTATCTTCTTTTTTTTATATATATCGGAAAAATCTAACATTATTCATATCAAGATCATTAGATGTTGGTATAGATATGTGAATAAATTGATGTTATCTCAAGTTCTTATAAATATATTATCAAGACTTGAACTTGAGAATATGAAGATAAGATTTCAAACTCAAATCGTCGGGATGTAGCGTGTTTTTAGATGAGAAACGGTAAAGACTTTAAGGGGATTTCTTTGTTATTTATGGCTATTGTTTCTTCAGCTTTCTTTCCTCGGTTCTTTTTTTGTTTTTTTCCCCAACTAATCATGTGCTTTTTCAAATTTTTTTGTTGATTGCACCATGAAAGGTCGAGAGTGGACAGGACATAATTATTATTGCCTAGCACCCCTGTCTTATTTTTCAATTTTTTTTTTTGAAAAACCCACACATGTACTCTCAATGTTTTTTACATTACACTCATATACTAAATTTTCTACACATTGCACCCCTGCATTCTCAAAAAATTGACATTCCACCCTTATTTTAACGGCAAGTTAACAGAGTTGAAAAATATTCTGACATCACCCACCCTTATTTCGGATTGGACCGAGCAAATTTTTTTACTTTGAAGTTATGCTAGGGCGCATAAATATTATGCTCCTTCTGATACATTCAAAAATCCAACTAATTTATTACGAAAATTAGATCAAAACTACGATCTTGGAGTGTTATTAATGAACAACAAAAAACAAATAAAGATGTTTCACGGTTATCAGACATCATTCCTAAAGAACGACAACGAGTATTATATGTCATGCGTGCACATTTATAGCAAACACTCATTTTTTAAGCTCTTCTCTTTTTATTATAGATGCTTCTTCCTAAACCAGACAGATATGACACAAATAAGGGTGGGTGATGTCAGAATATTTCTCAACTCTGTTAACTTACCGTTAAAATAAGGGTGGAATGTCAATTTTTTTAGAGTGCAGGGGTGCAATGTGTAGAAAATTTAGTACATGGGTGCAATGTAAAAAATATTGAGAGTACATAGGTGTAATGTGTAGAAAATTTAGTACATGGGTACAATGTAAAAAACATTGAGAGTACAATGGCCTCAAGGTGAGTTTTCCTTTTTCTTTTTTTTTTTTATGTATGATTTAGTATTTATTTTATTAATAAATATAATCTTTTAAGATAATGAGTTAAAATTATTTTTGAATTTTAGAAAGATACAAAATATACATTGAATATTTTATGTGTTTAATCTTATTAAATGAATGTTTCCAAAAATATTTAATAATTACATTGTAGGAATTAATTATTCTCCTCAAATTAAGGGGAAAAGCTCAAGACTCTAAGGATGAATGTGAAAGCTTTGAAGACATAAGATTGAATGTGGAGCCTTTAAATTTGGGTCCGGAAAAATTTAATCGGGATAAAAACCGGAAGAAAAAAATTCCAAACCCGCGCGCACGCTACATACAACGCTGACTGCATACATGCAGCATGCTGCAAGTAGCAGCACGCTGCATGGAGCGTTGCATCACACTTACTTTCGATGTAACGCTTCCCTCTCGGAAAAAAAAAATGAAGCATATTATTTTTATTTTTATATTTTTTTTAAATTTTAAAAACCTTAAACACTTTTAAAATCACCCAAAATAATTTTCATTTCAAAACCAATCACAACACATGTTATGAAATAAACATATATATTCTAAATATATATACACATTTCTTTGAATCAAACTACAATCCAAAATAGAATCCCATAATGAAATAACTCATGAACAATTCTAGGTCACCTAAAGGTGGTAAAGTGATTCTAAAATGGTAGTCATAGCTCTAAGCTTTAATTTAGAGTTTCAAACTCTAATTTTATGTTTATGTCTAACATAAATATTTTGACCTAACAACAAGCATATTGTGTTTATACTTCCAAAGCATCCTAACACGATTTATTAATCTTATTTAGGGATGGCAATTTGGGTCAGGATTCGTTTATTCGATTCGCTTTAAAGCGAATATGGGTTTGAAAAAATTGATTCGTTTAATAAATGGGTCAATTCGATTCGATTCGTTTATTAAACGAATCGAATATGAATTTAAGCTCATTGATTCATTTATTCGTTTAGGATTCGTTTTATTATTTTCTTTTACTAGTTATTGTTATTTTTCAATTAAGATTCGAGAAATTATGGCTAATTATCATAGAAAAAAAAAATATTTTCGATATTTGATGAGATATTTTTAATAAATATATTAATTAAATATTTTATATGTATATATTTATGAAGAATTAATGTAAATCAACTATGGTAAATTATGATTTTAAATAATATCATGACTAAACGAATATTCGTATTAAACGAATTGAATACGAATCCATCATATTTCGATTCGATACAAATTCGATTCGTTGATTCGTTTTGTCACCCCTAGTCTTATTTGAACATCAAGCTATGTGATCATGCATCCACTACATAAAAGAACATAACTTAAGAGAAGTTCAAACTTACTTAGCAAGCTTGATGCAAATATCAAATCTTCTTCTCTTTGTTGAAATGGTAGGAGAACCTCCAAGGTTTGAAAGCTTCACTCAAAGATCCAATCTTGATTTCTCCTAAATGAAATATTGTAGAGACCTCACAAGCTTCTCTAAACACTTCTCTAACTTAGGCTAATTTCTCTAAGAATTTACTTGTATTTAGCTTTCTCAATATTTTGCTTTCTTTTAATTAAAACCTTCCTAAAGTTTGCTATTTATATAAAAACTTAGGTAATTTTTAATTAATAAAAGTTGTAATCAACTTTTATGTGGGCTTAATCTAATTTATCTAAATATGTATAATTAGGTGTGACTAATCTCCATTGTCTCCCACTTTGATTTAATTCAATTAAATCAAGCCAATTATTAGGTAATGGATTAGTTCAATGTTTCCCACTTTGATTTAATCCAATTAAATCAAGCTAAAATCACATATTATTACATATTTATAATTACCATAATATCCTCAAATAGTATAGATAATTATGATTTTACAATTAAGCTCTTATGTAATTATTGAATTACTCCAATTAGGTCAAAGTAAATAATCAATATTATCCAATAACAGTTGATTATCTTAGTTGATAATTACAATATCGAATATTATCTTTTATCAAAATTAATCGGCTACCCAAGTGCTCAATGAGTACACTTCATATTGAGACTCTCTAAATTCAGACACGTTCGTCATATAAGCATAGCTAATATGTACGCAATTTAGCCACCTCTGAATTCGCGAAGTACACGACCGACCTTTCCGAACTATATAAGTCGAGGTCATCATATATGTTTAATAATTCTTTTGTTGTAGGATATCCGAGTTATGCTTAGGAAACATAAAATACACCGTCAAGTTTCCGAGGTGCAAATCTCATGTCGACATGTCCACGATTCTTCATAACTGATGTGATCCACCCTAGGGGATCGACTTTGGCCAAAGCTTTAAGAATCGTGACTTTAATCACATGGATACCTAAACCCCTTATGGTATACGTACGGGCCGACAGATTCTATATTGCTTCGCACTTGATTACTGAGTGCATCGGTCCACACCCAGCGAACATCTAGAGGCCAGACCATGAAAGGTTTCTGACATACATGGCATCAAAGTGTGGAGGATCTCACACAAAATCAATGTTATCCAATAGTAAAAGGGTCACATATGCTACTCGACTCGAAGAGATTCCTATTGACAGTGGTGTGTACTTCCAACTATTAGGAATCATATGTGAGTCATTCAATATTTGGTCCAACCAATACCCACACGTCTATACAAGTTTCCAAAAACTCATAGTACATCGAGTTAAACCATTGGAAATCCAATTTCAATATACGACATGTGCTAGTCTTCTAGGTTATAGGAATTCGACCGTATTTCAAAATCAACGACTAGGAATATATATATTTTAAGAATAATTTACAATAGTAATATT
>SKCR01018088.1:0-20575 GCA_019454045.1 Zanthoxylum bungeanum | reverse complement strand
CTTTATTAAAGTGATGTGATGTGACTTAAAGTAAAAGTACAAGTGATGGAATATGAAAAGGTTTGGTATATATGTTTTATTTATTTTTGGAAAATAAATGAATAATATATATTACATTTTTTCTTTTCCCTCCTTTACAAGATTCGGTCCTCTCTCTCTCATCATTCACGATCTCTCATCTCCCTCTCTTTTCTTCTTCTTCATCTCACGGCTTCAAGCCGATTTCTTCTTGTCTTTGTTCTGGTTTGACCGAGCATTTGAGAAGCAAATGAAGAAGACAAGTGCTAGCACACACCTTGGGTTATACATAGGTGATAGGGAAACGAATTTGTGAGCATGGAAGCTTGGAGCTTGGAGCTTCAATGGTTACCATCCATGGCCGAATGAATAAGGAGGTAGACACCCCACCACCGTGCAGTCCACTGTCACAGAAGCTCACTGCCGAGCTGCACAAATGAAGAAAAAACGCATCTTGTTCTTTGCATCAAATCCAATCATTGTGAGTATATGATTCCGCCCTTACTCCTTTGTGTATTCATGCGAATTTTGTGCTTGATTTCATGATTTTGGGACATATATTAGAACTCAACATTGTGGGCATTGGATAAAATGAAAGGCGTGTCGCCTCTTGAGGTATATCGGATGGAAACCCAGACGTAAATTCCGTAGCCGAATCCGAATGGACGGTAGTGCGGTCTATACTTGGGATACAACTCCACGTACCACTTGAGTAAACGGCACCCTCTCTTGTTTTGTGTTGCTTCGGGTTATTTATTTCTCGTCACTTGAATTCTGTATGTTGCTTATTTATGTATAGTTCAATCGAGCGCATGGGCTTAGTAAGTGGAATGAAAGATCCCCTATGGGGAGGGGTTAAAAGCCCTTTACCACGATGCTTTGCCGCACCGGTTGATGTGTGTTCGGTTGGATGTAAGATGTGTTCAATCGGGCATACTTAGTTTGATATGATTGTCTTTATGTTTTTATGCATAGTTTAATCGAACGCATAGGCTTAGTAAGTGGAATGAAATACCCCCTATGGGGAGGGGTTAAAAGCCCTTTACCACGATGCTTTGCCGCGCCGGTTGATGTGTGTTCGGTTGGATGTAAGATGTGTTCAATCGGGCATACTTAGTTTGATATGATTGTCTTTATGTTTGTATGAATGATGTGATCGAGTGCATGGGCTTAGTAACTGCGATGAGAGGTCCTCTAATTGAAGAGGTTAAAATTCTTTACCACGATGCTTCGCTGCGCCTCGCATTGTACTATTTGTCATTTATGTATTGCGTCCCATTTTATGCATCAGGTCTGTTCCCGTTCGAACACGTTTACGAACGCAACTCGAACGCGCATGTATTTTGCCTTATCATGCATCAGGTCTTATTTCTGTTCGAACGCGTTCACGAACGCCATACGAACGTGAGCATTCTGTTTCATTTCTGTTCGAACGCGTTCACAAATGCCACACGAACGTGAGTATTCTATTTCATTTCCGTTCGAACGCGTTCACAAACTCCATACGAACGTGTGCATTTTGTTTCATTCCCGTTCGAACGCGTTTACAAACGCTACTCGAACGAGAACCTTCTGTTTACCGTTCGAACGCGTATATGAATGCTACACGAATGCATACGGTAAACAGATCCTCTCGCACCACATTACGACATGTCCATCTTAGCATATGGTTACCCCCTTTTTTACGCTATGCATTTGTATTACCTCTCTAGTTGTCAATTTCTGTTATGCGCCTACAATATTATTTGTCGTCATTTTGATTTCCTTTACATTACACGCAAATGTTACCATGACTGTTTATGTTTATATTTACATGAATGATTGAATTCTTATGACGTTATGTGCTTGTTGTTGCAAAGGCCTACCTTTGAGCATGTGAATTTGGCAATAAGATTTGGTTTCATGTATGTTAGATGTAAACTATACTTTTAAGCATGTGAATCTAGGATTGTGGTGCACTTGGAAATATATGTCATAGGCTTGGTTGGATTATTGCATAAATCTTTACATTATAAGTTGCATAAGTAAGGGACCATTCCGAACCCAATGGTTTGAGGTCTTCCCTTGCGAGGGGTGAGTGCGGCCTTAAATCTTTGTCCCGGTTCACACCGGGTGGCGACTCCCTTATTCTCCGGTTTAGTCCTCCGTTGGCTACTTCGTACTCCCAACTAGGCCCCCGAGCCTGGAACAGCATGCGTCGTCCAGTTTCTGTGTCCTACAGACGAGCTCGAGAGGACGGATACTGATGGCAGTCCCTAGTGGGTCTGAGTCCATCAGTCGAGTCAAAAATAGAGTAAGAGTCCAGTCTGAGTCAAGTAAAAATCTTGTACTAGTATTTGAGACATGTGTCTTTATGTATAAAGTTATTAAAGTTAAGTTGTATGCCGAGTTGTAAGAATAGGGCCACGGTCCCACATATATATACGATATATATATATATATATATATATATATTCATTTACTTAAAGTAAAAAGCATATAGTTGTTTGGTAGATCGGAGTCAGAGGCTTATGGGGTTAGTGCGGTATATCTCATGCCGGTGACATCTGTCGGCAACGTTTTCCTCGCGCAGCGGAAGCGATTAGGCACACGGATCGACCTTGAATAAATTTTATGCTTTCCCTTCCTTATAACCGAATGGAACCAGCACATATACTGAAGGTTTACTTCTATTTTGGACAAGGTCTCAACCTCGGAATGCGCCCAAAACAGTCCCCGAACAGCCCCCGAACTGCAGTGAAATAATGGACTATTTTGGACCCGTTACACAACCGAACTGCACACAAATCACCCACTGAATTGCATGAACTGCAAGGGTGATATAGGTATGATTTTTCCACTAAAAAAAAATCCTAACTCAGCCCCCAAAAGTCCCCAAGGTGTTTCCCAAAAACCCGAATTAAAACAAAACAAATCGAGCCCCGATTGTAACAAGTGAAGTGCGACAAAGAGGTTTTATTGTTCCTCAATGCCGTGACTTATAAGAGTGAAGGAGAAGATGATTTGTTCGTCACCACAAAGTCTTCCGAGCTATATCTCGTTACCAACGGAAAGTAGTGTGGGCTACACACACAAAACAAATCCCTAAACGTTTTAGAGATTTAATCACAAATCAAGAATATTTTCTTATTCTTGTTCTTCAATATAGTTTCTCAACTTTTGAGAGAATAGAGAAAAATAAAAAGATGCCTTGGGTTGCTAGAATGAGAGAGTCCTCTCAAAGAAAAATTATATTTTTCTTTTTCTACTTAGGGTAATTTGTTTCCTAAAACAAATCAACCACTCCCCTCCCTAGTAAGCAAGAATCGGCCAAGCTAGGGTTTATTTAAATTTTTTAACATCAAATATTCAATTACCATTATTGAAATGATACAAAATTAAATAAGCAATTAACAAATTTGAAAATCATAATTTCCAAATTAATGTCAAGGATTTTATTTGTTTCCAAAATAAATAAATCCATTCCCTTTATGCTTGAGGAATTCGGCCACTACTAGGAATAATTGATTAATTTTGTAGCATTAAGTATTCAATTCCATAATTGAAATATATGTTACAAAATTAAAGAGTTGCCAACTTTTATAAAGGTGTAACTTCCAAATTTAATTCAAAAGTTTCCAAAACCCAAATTTGGAATTCCAATATTAGCCTTCATTAAATTATATCATATATAATTTAATTACTAACAATAATAATTATCATATAATCATTTATTATATAATTCATATATTAACTTTTAATATATAGTTATAAGTGTGACAAATAATATTATTAATCATATTAATAATATTTATACCTTTGTGAGTATATAATTGGACTATCCAATTATACTAAATCAGTAATAGTAAATCGAGCTAGTAAGGTGACCAAATGGACCTACGGTTCCGAGCTCCAATAATCTCGAAATATTAATTAAGCTCTTAATTAAATATTCCGAATTATTAACTCCGGGTTATTGCACTAAAAACCCGAAGTTGAACTCTCGTTGTCGTAGATGATATATTAAGCTGAACCAAGACGGTGTTCATCGATATAGTCATTACATACGAATTGACCCTTCACGAGTATCTCGTAATTAGAGCCGGGTCATAATGTCCGTTATACTCCTCTAATTATTTTTACCTTAAGTACCATTGATTCTCTAATGAACAATTTATTCATAACTATTATGAATTTTAATCTTTCTATTCGTAATAGAGAGACTTGAGCGCTCAAATCGTTCAAGTATCGAATCAACCCTTAAGAAAGATACTCATCTACTTCTCGCAAGAAGGAGTGAACTCCATGTCTATGTAAAATGTTCCCAGCTACAAAACAAACTGTGTCCCCAAAGTACGTAGCTATTGGTCGGGACTTCTACACCAACCTCACATTTGTAAATCAAAGGATACAGCTGTTGGATAATATGACCCATAGCGTCACTATTTGCACAGATCATTGTGTTGTTGTAGCAAATTAACTATGTAATAAGGAAATTGCACTCTCATCATTTGTGATTAGATCACCATAGATATATAAATGAAGAGAGGTCCCTATGATTAGTTCCTGGATTTAGATGATATGAGACAGTATCAGTCCACGAAGGATTAATCATTAAATATCCCTAGCCGTAGTATTATCGAGACTGGACATCGATAATGCGGAATAGGCTAGTATTGCACTTGTGCGCGTTGTGAGGGCACAACGGCATAGTTCTCATATATATAAGTATTGGATACTTGTGCAAGTGCGATAGGAGGTCGTGTTTCACCGATGGTACGGGAAACAGCTTCGCTCTGGATAGACCCTTCGGAATCCCATTGGTATTATGACTAGGTGTCTATGGGAGGCCGAAATCAAGGTAGATGTGTATAGTCTTAACCTGAGACTTGCATCGCTAATACTTACGACAATCGGTAAACTTTGGTTTTGGTGGTGGGGGATCTTAACTGGTTCTGTGTACACCACTTCTGGATTTTTCAGAGAATCGTAGTGTATTGGATGTGATGTCAAGACGGAAGTGTCACTCCAGTCATAATGGAGATGATGTCACGCAGGATACGGTATTAGTGCTCTTAAGTGATGCGCATCCAATCGTGATATTATGACCAGGTCATGAATATCCGATTATAGAGACTAGTTACCAGACATCCGATATGTGTTTCGGACGGGGCAGTCACTTATCCAGCCCCAGCCCTAGCACGTGATTATCCGATACTGGGCCGATATGCACAATACATTAGTATACTACGCTTGATACAGATCTTAAATATTCTTTAATGGATATGTCCGGAGAATTAGATAGACTTGGTGCTTTGCTAGGAGTCGACCTTGTCTCGTAAATCGGTAGAACGTAGTACTTGGTACGTACGTGATTCGGATACTCCGACGACCGTATTTACTGCCAGATTATCCGGGGATCTCATGGGTCGCTTCCCGATAATCCACCGATGACGCACAACTCGCACTCTTGAATAATCTGGGATTATAATAGAAGAGAGAGAAAAGTAATCTAGGATTAATTACAGAGATATTTTATCTAGGATAAAATATCGTCTAGAGAGAGATAATGATTAATTTGGAATTAATCGGTAAATTAATATATTCGATATATTATACGAAATTAGATTTCGACGCGGAATTAAAATTAGATTTTAATTCGGGCAAACGAGTTAATTTAGAATTAATTCGTTAGCGACGTAAATAATAATTTCGCTAGGCGCAATTATTTATTTAATTCGATTTAATTAATGTCGTGACGTAAGCTCGGTATTTCGGAAATATCGAACCCGAACGCGTGAGTGCACGTGGGCCCACTTTCATTTGGAAACGTGTGGGGCCCACATGACACATGTCATATTATGCATTATTTAATTCTAATGCATTGCATGAAGATTGTGTACAAAACACTCAATGGTCTTGCATGGAGTTTGAGTGTTTGACACTCTAAACCATTGCATGATTTGTGTCATAAATTTATTATCAATTTAATAAATTTTATGGCATAAATATAAATTGATTTTTGGTAAATCATTTTAACTTAACACAACTTCAATATCTCTAAAACTCTCTCCTCTCCTCATGCCAAAAGCATGAAATGCTCACTGGTTTTGAACCAGAAAAACGTGAGCAATAGGGAAGCCAAGAGTGGATTTTCATGGTGAAAATTCAAGTGCTAGCACACTTACAAGTCTTGCGAAGGTGGTAGGGAGGTTCGACCATGAGCCGGGATCCATCCAACGAAGCTAGGAGCTGCGTTTCTCATCTCAAAATTCTGTTTTTGGAGGCAGTGGACTGCATGCAGTAAGCTTACAAAGGCAGTGCGTTTTTGGGCATGATTCGTCTTCAAATCGACATAACCGATCAATGTAAGTATTCCGCTATCTTCGTTGGTGTATTCACGCATGTTTTCATGTCTTGATTTGATCTTGGGACCTTAGAATAACTCAACAACAGCCTGCCATGCAGGAGTTCGTAGTACACTCAGGATTAAGATCAATCCATATATGACCATCAAGTAGATTGAAATGACTTTCTTTGCTTAACAGATATTATAAGAGTGTCATTTCTATCTGGGTCCAGTCCTATATGATCGCATCATACAAGGTGCCTCCATTCTCATGTCTCTACATGGACGATCCGGATCAAGATCGCCATACAAATATAGAATGGACCGCAACTATAGATAAACCACAAACAAAGTACCCGCTTTGTTTGCTCTCTATGGACTATTTAAGATTACTAACTTCAGACTTAAATCCTCTTATGTATGACACTCATACACTAAGTCTTAAGGTACATAAGTAATCTAGGGTATTTAAGATGATATATAATATACGAAGATTAAACAAACAATTTGATAAATGAATAATGCATCGTTTTATTTCAAAACACATAAAACCGTTTACATCATATGTAGCTCTAGGGCATACATTCCAACAATCTCCCACTTGCACTAGAGTAAATGGGACATGTCTCATAATCCTAGACCATCTAGGTGACCTTCAAAAACTTTAGCCGGCAAGGTCTTTGTTAACGGATCAGCAAGTTTATCTGCGGATGTAATCTTTATGACAGTAAAGACTCCTCTCTGCACTATCTCCATGATGAGATGATATTTCCTTTCTATATGCTTTCCCCTTTTGTGGCTTATTGGTTCTTTGGAATTTACCACCGCACCACTATTATCGCAATAGAGTGTGAGTGGTCTATCCATATCTGGAACAACTTCCAGATCTCCCAAGAATTTACGGAGCCAGACTGTTTACTTAGCTGCTTCACAAGCTGCTACATATTCAGCCTCCATGGTGGAGTCAGCAATACAAGATTTCTTTATGCTCCGCCATACTATAGCCCCACCACCTAGGGTGAACACTGATCCAGATGTAGATTTCCTAGAATTTATATCTGTCTGAAAATCAGAGTCTGTATATCCTCTTATGATCATATCCTCACCGAAATATACAAGCATATAATTTCTCATTCTCTTAAGATACTTGAGAACGTGTTTCACAGCCACCCAGTGAACCAATCCTGGGTTTGATTGAAACCTACTGACTACTCCCACTACAAAACAGATATTCGGTCTCATGCATAATATAGAATACATGAGACTACCAACTGCTGAGGCGTATGGGATATGTCTCATTTCCTCAACATCATGAGGTGTCTTAGGAGACTGTTCCTTTGATAAATGAATTCCATGCTGATAAGGCAGATTGCATTTCTTGGAATTCTGCATCCCAAATCGCACAAGGATCTTGTCGATATAGGATGCCTGAGACATAGCTAACATTCATTTCTTGCGATCCCGAAGTATCTGAATCCCAAGAACATAATTGGCCTCTCCCAAATCTTTCATTTGGAATTGGTTAGCTAGCCAGGTTTTCACGTCTGATAATATCTTTACATCATTCCCAATGAGTAAAATATCATCGACGTATAAAATAAGAAAAACCACCTTCCCGTCAATGACGCGCTTGTGTATACAAGGCTCATCAACATTCTGCTCAAAATCATAAGAATTGATCATTGTATCAAATCTTATATTCCAAGATCGAGATGCATGCTTGAGTCCATAAATGGACCTTTGCAGCTTGCAAGCCTTTTGCTCTTGACCTTGGGCGATGAACCCCTCTGGTTGTATCATATAGATACTTTCATCAAGATTGCCATTCAAGAATGCAATCTTGACATCCATTTGCCAAATTTCATAGTCATAATATGCGGCAATAGATAGAAGAGTGCAGATGGATTTAAGCATAACTACTGGCGAGAAAGTTTCCTCATAGTCAACTCCCTCTTTCTGGGTATAACCCTTGGCCACTAGTCTAGCCTTGAAGGTCTGTACCTTCCCATCTGATCCCCTCTTCCTTTTGTAGATCCACTTGCAACCTATAGGTTTCACCCCATCAGGTTGGTCTACAAGTTCCCAGACCGAGTTGGAGTGCATGGACTCCATCTCTAGGTTCATGGCTTTGAGTCATTCCTCTTTTTCAGAATCATCCATTGCACTACTGTAGGTCAATGGATCATCTATGCCATCGCTGGATGCGACAACTTGTGCCTCTCCAACCCCTAAATAGCGATTAGGTTGTCGTACAACCCTCCCACTACGTCTACGCAGTAGATCATTCTGACGAGCTTGCATCTGACTATCAGATGTCGAAGGTGCTATGTATTTGTCAACTTTCGTTGATGATGGCGTGCTGGTCGAACCAGCAAGTAACTCCTCGAGCAACACTTTACTTCGAGGTTTGAACTCTCTCATATAGTCCTCCTCTAGAAACATAGCATTTGTCGATACAAACACTTTATTATCATCAGGACTGTAGAAGAATCCACCCCTAGTCTCCTTAGGATAGCCTATAAATAGGCACACCTGAGAATGTGGCTCCAACTTTGTAGTCTTATTCTTCATCACATGTGCTGGACACCCCCATACGCGGAAATATCGTAAACTATTTTTACGACCATTCCACAACTCCAAATGAGTCTTAGGAATAGACTTAGATGGAACTACATTAAGGATATGCATTGCGGTTTGCAGTGTATATCCCCAGAATGAACTAGGTAGTGAGCTATAACTAAACATAGATCTCATCATGTCTAATAGGGTCCGATTTCTCCTCTCTGTAACACCATTTTGTTGTGGTGTTCCAGGCGCTGTGAGCTGGGATACTATCCCATGCTCAACTAAGAATTCCTTAAAATCTTTGTCGAGGTATTCCCCTCCATGATCTGATCGTAGAGTTTTGATTGTCTTACCTAATTGGTTCTCAACCTCAACACGATACTCTTTGAACTTTTCAAAGGTATATGATTTATGATGCATTAGGTAGACATACCCATATCTTGAATAATTGTCAATGAATGTGATGAAGTATTCATAACCACCTCATGCTCTTACATTCATCGGTCCGTAAATGTCCGAATGTATTAGCTCAAGTGGTTGACTGGCTCTTAAACCTTTTCCAGTAAAAGGTCTCTTGGTCATTTTTCCTTCTAAACAGGATTCACAAACTGGTAGAGTCCCGAGCTTTAACTGGTTTAAGGCTCCGTTCTTTATCAATCTATTTATCCGGTCAAGGTTAATGTGACCAAGTCTAAGATGCCATAGATATGTGTCATCATGAGAAATCTTTGGCCGTTTAGTTTTAGGTTTCTCAACCTTAAACATTTCAGCATTGAGCAGTGACCTATGTGTTAACGGTCTTAACACATACAAGTTATTTTCTGAGTTTCCTGTGCATATAGTTAATCCATTTCTACCAATAATAACCAAATTGCTATTAAAAGAAACTGAATAACCATCATCCAAAAGATTAGAAACAGAAATCAAATTCCTGCGAAAACCAGGAATGAATAACACATTGTTCAAATTTAAATAACTATTATTCATGAAATTTAATCTAGAAACTCCCACTGCTCTTGCTGAAATGGCATCCCCTGTCCCGACCCTCATGGTGTAGTCACCTTCAGCAAGGTCCCTCCATGAATCAAGTAGCTGCAAAGAAGAACAAACATGGTTAGTGGCTCCAGAATCAACAATCCAAGCGAATTTATCATCCTCCACTAATAGAGTTTCAATAACGAGTAAATCATATTTACCTGTATCCTTTTTCTCCTTTATCTTAGCAAGGTATTTAGGATAGTTCCTTTTCCAATGCCCATTCTTGTTGAAGTGGAAACATTTTCCTTTGGGCTTGGTATCCTTTGAGCCTTTCTTGTTTTTCTTCTTCTTCATGGGCTTTCCTTTAGCCTTCCCAGTGCTTTTCTTCTTCATCTTTGCAGATTTAGAAGACTCGGCAACATTTTCCTCTGCACTGGATTTACGAGGATCCACAAGCATGGACTCGTAATGGGTGAGCTCATTGAGCAGTTGGGTCAAAGTAAAAGTCAACTTGTTAATAACATAGTTGCTTTTAAATTGCAGGAAACTCTTCGAAATAGTTTCCATAATCATGGTCACCTGGCTACGCTCGTCAATACGAGCTCCATGGGTTTCAGCAGTGTTGAGATAGGTCATCATCCTCAAGAGGTGCTCAACATAGTTTTCTCCCGTTAATTTATCATTTTAGAGTATGGAAATAATTGGAGAAACCATGACTGAAAAATAAAATAGACATGCATTTAACATTCATTCATCGCATATTAAAATCATCAAAGCATTTTGGCATAAAATTAAACATGATGCATGAACCATGAATAATGAATTAGAAACCTAAGAGAATTACTATGCCACGAAAACCTATCATCCCATAAGTAAGTGCCACCGTAGGGTAGGTCAAGTACTCGCATGATAGATCGAGACAATCTCAGTCAGTTTAATATATCCGGGAATAACTCTTATTCCTATATTAAATAACTACCGTTTTATTTGATCAAGGAATTTTATTAACAGTTAATTATTCCTTTGTGAGTGTAACCCGCCGTTTCGAGATTCTTGGACTTAACGAGTGAAGTGCCGCCGTAGGGTAGGTCAGTTCACAAGATATATCTAGAATCCCTATCCTCTCGGAACCCAAACCTGATATTGACCCAAAATGGACACCATCCGTAGGGGACGAAAACAAAGCCGTCTCGAGGCGCCTTTTGTATCTCACGTTTTTGGACTAACAACGGAGATCGCGGGATATACTGTCGTATATCCCTCTCCCACTCACTATTTTTAAAAAAATTAAGGTTTCTATCTAAAATATCTAATATTTTATTTTAACTAGTGTGGATAAATTTATGGCGGCTAAATCATAATTATCATTTACACTAGTTTGTCATAAGTGAGCTAATCAATTTTAACTATTAAAATTGTATCACTAATATCTCATTAGTCTCTACTAATAGTTTTACTCAATTAAACTAATTGAATTAGAGTGGTATTAGTGAGCTATTATATTTTAACTCTTAAAATACTAGACACTAAATTTTTTTTTAAATTTATGGAATTCTAAAAAGTCAAAATTTTAATTAAACATTTTAATAAATCTTAGTGCGTTATAAAATCCAATGGTATGTGGAATTGTATCCCGAGTGCAGACCATATTACCGTCCATTCGGATTCGGCTATGGAATTTATATCCGGGTTTCCATCCTATATACCAATGGAATTTATTATGCACTAATTAAGCCCAATATATTAGAATTCAAATTTTAAACCATAAATCCAATTAATCCAATTAATTGATTTCTATGCATATCATATTATAATTTAAACATTTTAAATTACATAAAATCATATTTTTATGTGTATAATGATAATGCATCTATGACATGTTATGATAGCATGTAAAATGCAAGAGTGGGCACCCTAAGATATATGACATGTTATTCAAACAATTCGAAATAAACATACATATAACAAAAAAAAAATTTTGCATTGACCGAGCTCTTATTTTTCCTATACTAATCTAATTAGTACAAAATATTTACCAAGGCATTCCTTGGTCTTCAAATCCCGCTCCAAAGAGGTGTTGGCTCCTTTTGCGACTTCGGTGCTCCAAATTACAAAGATTGAAATTTTACATTGAAAAATAAAATTACAACAATTGTAAACAATGGCCTTATGGCCTTACATCCTAAAAACAAAACCAACTACAAATATAAGAGACGGAAAAATTTACGACCAATGCAAAATCCATTCATCACATGAAATAACAAAAACATTCATCATATGAATATCACAATGTGCCCACTCATCTAAACATGCATATAATATTTATAACTCATATAAATATATTAAAACCAGAAACTTTAAATGAAAAAGAAAAGGATTAAGAACACTTTTCAACCTCGCTCTAGATGCCAATTGTACGAAACGCTTTCCTCGCGCAGCGGAAGCGATTAGGCACACGGATCGACCTTGAAAATTTTTTATGCTTTCCCTTCCTTAAAACTGAATGGAACCAGCACATATACTGAATTTTTGATTCTGTTTCGGATAAGATCTCAGCCCCGAAATACGTCTAAAATAGTACCCAAACAGCCCCCGAACTGTAGTGAAATAATGGACTGTTTTGGACCCGTTACACAACCGAACTGTACACAAATCACCACTGAATTGCGTGAACTGCAAGGGTGATATAGGTCTGATTTTTCCACTCAAAAAAAATCCTAAATCACCCCCAAAAAGTCCCCAAGGTGTTTCCCAAAAACTCGAATTAAAACAAAACAAATCGAGCCCCGATTGTAACAAGTGAAGTGCGGCAAAGAGGTATTATTGTTCCTCAATGCCGTGACTTATAAGAGTGAAGGAGAAGATGATTTGTTCGTCACCACAAAGTATTCCGAGCTATATCTCGTTACCAACGGAAAGTAGTGTGGGCTACACACACAAAACAAATCCCTAAACGTTTTAGAGATTTAATCACACATCAAGAATATTTTCTTATTCTTGTTCTTCAATATAGTTTCTCAACTTTTGAGAGAATAGAGAAAAAGAAGAAGATGCCTTGGGTTGCTAGAATGAGAGAGTCCTCTCAAAGAAAAATTATATTTTTCTTTTTATACTTAGGGTAATTTGTTTCCTAAAACAAATCAACCACTCCCCTCCTTAATAAGCAAGAATCGGCCAAGCTAGGGTTTATTTCAATTTTTGTAACATCAAATATTCAATTACCATTATTGAAAGGATGTTACAAAATTAAATAAGCAATTAACAAATTTGAAAATCACAATTTCCAAATTAATGCCAAGGATTTTATCTATTTCAAAAATAAATAAATCCATTCCCTTTATGCTTGAGGAATTCGGCCACTACTAGGAATAATTGATTAATTTTGTAGCATTAAGTATTCAATTCCATAATTGAAATATATGTTACAAAATTAAAGAGTTACTAACTTTCATAAAGGTGTAACTTCCAAATTTAATTCAAAAGTTTCCAAAACCCAAATTTGGAATTCCAATATTAGCCTTCATTAAATTATATCATATATAATTTAATTACTAACAATAAATAATTATCATATAATCATTTATTATATAATTCATATATTAACTTTTAATAAATAGTTATAAGTGTGACAAATAATATTATTAATCATGTTAATAATATTTATACCATTGTGAGTATATAATTGGACTATCCAATTATACTAAATCCGTTATAGTAAATCGAGCTAGCATGAGGACCAAATGGACCTACGGTTTCGAGCTCCAATAATCTCGAAATATTAATTAAGCTCTTAATTAAATATTCTGAATTATTAACTGTGGGACACAGAAACTGGACGACGCATGCTGTCCCGGGCTCGCGGCCCGGTTGGGAGTACGGAGTAGCCACGGGGGACTAAATCGGAGAATAATGGAGTCGCCACCAGGTGTGAACCGGGAAAATGAGATTTAAGGCCGCACTCACCCCTCGCAAGGGAAGACCTCAAACCGTTGGGTTCGGAATGGTTCCTTACTTATGTCACTTGTAATGAAAGGATTTGTGTAATAATTTAATCAAGCGTAAGTAACACTTATTTCCAAGAGTATCATGCTTCTAAATCCATATGCACAAAAATAAAACTTACACCTGAATTTACATATATTTCACATCTAAGATTGCATCTGATTTACCACGAGAAATAATACTCAAATGCTATCATGACATGGGTATATGAATTGTAATACGTTAAACACATTGTACTCATACATATGAGGAATACAGATGAATGATACCTACACGATCTTGCGTGACACAGAGAAGCAATCAGATTCATCATACGAAGGGATATCTACTAGGAACAATTATGTATGAAATCTGATGAAAAGGACTCAGTTCAGTGGGTGCGCGTTCGTGTAGCGTTCAAGAACACGTTCGAACGGTAAACAGAAGGTTCGCGTTCGTATAGCGTTCGAGAATACGTTCGAACGGAGCCAGACCTGATGCATGAAACACTAAGAAATGCGTACGCGTTCGCGTAGCGTTTGAGAACGCGTACGAACGGTAAATAGAAGGTTCACGTTCATGTGGCGTTCGAGAACGCATTCGAACGGAACCAGACCTGATGCATGATGAAACTAAGAAAATGCGTGCATGTTCGCGTAGCGTTTGAGAACGCGTTCGAACGGTAAACAGAAGGTTCATGTTCGTGTGGCGTTCGAGAACGCGTTCGAACGGAACCAGACCTGATGCATGCAACACATTCATAAACAAACAAATCCACAATGTGGGACCTCACGTATCCGATTGAACTCATCTCGCATCCAATCGAGTATACACCAATCGGCGCGGCAAAGCATCGTGGTAAAGGGTTTTAACCCCTCCAAATAGGGGACCTTTCATCGCACTTACTAAGCCTATGCGCTCAATTGAATCATGCATACAAAGAATTAAAAACAATAATATCAAACTTAGTATGCCCGATTGAACGTATCTTGCATTCAACCGAACACACATCAACCGGTGCGGCAAAGCATCGTGGTAAAGGATTTTAACCCCTCCAAATAGGGGACCTTTCATCGCACTTACTAAGCCCATGCGCTCGATTGAATCATGCATACAAAGAATTAAAAACAATAATATCAAACTTAGTATGCCCGATTGAACGTATCTTGCATTCAACCGAACACACATCAACCGGTGCGGCAAAGCATCGTGGTAAATGATTTTAACCCCTCCAAGTAGGGGACCTTTCATCGCACTTACTAAGCCCATGCGCTCGATTGAATCACGCATACAAAAGTAACATGCAGAACTCAAATGACGAAAAATAAATAAATCAAAACAATATAAGACAAAAGAAAGCGTCATTTACTCGAGCGGTACGTGGAGTTGTATCCCGAGTACAGATCATACTACCGTCCATTCGGAATCGGCTATGAAATTTATGTCCGGGTTTCCATCCGATATACCGCGAGAGTTGACACATCTTTCGTTTTATTCCAAAGCCACAATATACCATATCTCATAATCCATGCATATTTATCTACTCCAGGGCCACAACATGCATTTCAACATAACAATCATGCAAGCAATATTCAATAAATAATACAAATAAAACAGAAAATGAAGGTGGAAAATACCCTCAGTTCTAACCTTTTATGTCGACTTTCGAACTCGCGTTTCACGGCCGTCGGAAGGCTATCACACCGCTACTTCTCCGGTTCACTGGTTTAGCGTCTTGGCTCACTGTTTTGCTATTTTGCTTGCTGTTTGGCCTCCGTTTTGCTGTTGTTTGGCCTCCACTTTACTACTGTTTCCTCTGTATTTCTGCATGCTGTTTAGGTCACTGTTTTGGTGTTTTAATAGACTGTTTTGGGTGTTTTTTTGAAGGCTTTAAGTGCAGATTTTTTAGTTACAGGTTTAGGTGATTTAGGGGTTGTTTTGGGATATTTTTGCTGCTGTTTTAAGGTGATTTCAGGCTACTGTTTTAAGGTCGTTTTGCTGCTGTTTTGGGCGTGTATGGCTGCTGAATGGAAGTATGATTTTTGGTGATTAGGGGAAGGAGACGAAGAGAATTTTTGTGTTATTTCTTTGTAGTATGTGTGAACTTGAGAGAATGGAAAGTGGACAGAATTTTTTTAGCTTCTTTTTGCTTGTGAAAAACGTGAACTAGAGAGAGTGGACTGTTAGGGTTTATATTTTTTTTGTTATTGGTTTGTCGTGGAGATTGAAGTAATAATGGGAGCAGGATGGCTTTGGGTGGTGGTTGTTTATATAGAGAATGGCTAGGGCTCCACCTTGTCTCATAAGGAATAGGATCTTGGTTTCTAATTTAGGCTTCTCTACAAAATATTATAAATTAGGAAGTTACAAGATTAGATTGGTGTTGATTAGGAAGTCAAATATTTTAGATTGGTAAATATATTATTTAGTTAGGAATGAATATATTTGATTAGTTTATATTAGGCATATACTTATTTTATGTTTGGTAAATATTTTATTTATTTTGGTAGGTGATTATTTAGATTTTATTTGTTTTATTTAATTTGGTATATGACTTAATTAATTATTTTATTTAATTACATTATCTAATTAATATTTAACTTAATATTTAATTTAATTTGGGTGTGTTTTTAAGTGGGCTTGGGCTAGGCTAGGGTGCATGTGGGCTAAATGGGCTCGGGTCATGAGGCTAACAGCAAAACCAGAAATACTGATACGTTCGAATGCCAATTCGAACGCGACACGAACGCCCGCAATCTGCCTGACGTTCGAACGCGTTTAAGAACACAGCATGAACGGAAACAGTGAACACGTGAAACGACTTTGATTGCATACTCATCCTGAATTTCCCCTTCCGACGTCTATTTCCCGTGGCTTCCGTGACTTAAAAGGTAGTGCCTCCAACTGAGACTCATCATCGGGTTTCACATCCAAAAATGCAATGCCTACAGTCGCCCCCACTTTGATGGGACTTGTGCAGTGTGTGACTTTGAACAATCCTATCAAAGTTATGCAATGCATTTTCACTTACTTGGCTCGTCTGCTGTCTCGAGCTGAGTTGGTGCTGCGGTGGACCTCGATCCTGGGATGCATCCCACTAACTGCACCTGACAACGGGGGCACCTCAACCCTGGGCACCTCGACCCAATACCGTTGACAATAGGGACCTCGCCCTCAAACTGATGATGTAGTGGGCACCTCGACCCTGGGATGCATCCCGGAACTACAACCGACAATGGGGGCACCTCGACCCAACACCGCTGAAAATGGGACCTCGCCCTCAAACTGATGATTTAGTAGGCACCTCAACCCTGGGATGCATCCCAGAACTACAACCGACAATGGAGACACCTCGACCCTGGGCACCTCGACCCAACACCGCTGACAATAGGGACCTCGCCCTCAAACCGATGATGTAGTGGGCACCTCGACCCTGGGACGCATCCCAGAATTACAACCGACAACGGGGGCACCTCGACCCTGGGCACCTCGACCCAACACCGCTGACAATAGGGACCTCGTCCTCAAACTGATACTAATGTGGGCCTCGCCCCAAACTGTCGCTGATGTGGGCCTCGCCCCCAGACTGATACTGATGTGGGCCTCGCCCCATGGGACTCATCCCCAAAACTGAAACCGCGTTGACTCTGTTTGGCTCATTTTTGCCGCTTTCTCTTTTCTTCGAACCTGCGAACACAAAACAAAAACAAACACGGAAATAATGCAATGTTACGTGTATGCATGAATGATTTTCCTACTCCGTTGGGTTAGGTCTTCTGCCAATTCCCTTGGTGACCGTTCGGTCTTTTTTCCTCAGGCAAAGTACTACTTCAATCTGTCCACGTTGATCGGCTCGGTGAACTCGTTTCCTTCCAAGTCTAATAACCTCACTGCCCCATTTCCCATTACCTTCTGCACTATGTAAGGTCCTTCCCAGTTAGGTCTGAATTTTCCTCTCGGGTCTGTCGTCGACGGCCTCGACTACTTAAGTACCAAATCACCCTTTCTGATCTTGGTGGGACATACTTTCTTGTTGAATGCTCGGGCTAGTCTCTTCTGATACAACTGTATGTGATACAAAGACTTCGTCCTCCTCTCATCCAACAGTGCTAACTGATCAAACCTATGTGCGGCCCATTCTGGTTTCGGTAATTCTGCTTCTACTAAGACCCTCATAGACTATATTTCCACTTCCACTGGTAACACTGCTTCCATTCCATAGACCAAAGAGTAAGGCGTGGCCCATGTTTCCGTATTACTGATGTTTTGTACCCCCACAAAGCATACGGTAATTTCTCGGCCCAATCTCTGCAATTTTCTGTCATATTGGCTAAAATCATCTTTATAGTCTTGTTGGCTGCCTCAACTGCCCCATTTTCTTGGGGCCTGTACGGTGATGACTTGTGGTGGCCTATCACATACCTCTGTAACATTGCTTACGTCTCTCCTTGAAACTGAACTCTGTTGTCTGTCACTACATGATGCGGCATACCATACCGACAAATGAGGTTCTGAGCTATAAACTTTGCCATCTGTTTTGCTGTTGTGGGAACACAGCTACCTGGGCGACGCGTGCTGTCCTAGGCTCGCGGCCTAGTTGGGAGTACGGAATAGCCACGGGGGAATAATGGAGTCGCCACCCGGTGTGAACCGGGAAAATGAGATTTAAGGCCGCACTCACCCCTCGCATGGGAAGACCTCAAACCGTTGGGTTTGGAATGGTCCCTTACTCATGTCACTTGTAATGAAAGGATTTATGTGATAATTTAATCAAGCTTAAGTAACACTTATTTCCAAGAGTATCATGCTTCTAAATTCCCATACACAAAATAAAAACTTATGCCACATTCCACATATATCTCACATCTAAAATTGCATGCTTAAAAATATATCAAAATAGCAACGAACATACAACTTCATTGGCATATTACATTCAAGAAAACACAAGCACACGTATTAACCATACCAGCACACATATGAACACTTTTCTAAGTGGTACGTGGAATTGTATCCCAAGTACAGACCGCACTACTGTCCATTCGGAATCGGCTACGGAATTTGCGTCTGGGTTTCCATTCGATATACCGCAAGAAATAATACTCAAATGTTATCATGACATAAGCATATGAATTGTAATACATTAAACACGTTTGTATTCATACATGTGGGGATAGCTACTAGGAAAACTATGCGTTAAATCTATTGAAGAGGACTCAATTCAGTGGGTGCACGTTCGCGTAGCGTTCGAGAACGCGTGCGAACGGTAAACAGAAGGTTCGGGTTCGTGTAGCGTCCGAGAACGCGTTCGAACGGAACCAGACCTGATACATTATGAAATTAAGAAAGTGTGTGTGCATTCGCGTAGCGTTCGAGGACGCGTGCGAATGGTAAACAGAAGGTTCGCATTCGTGTAGAGTCCGAGAACACATTCGAACGGAACCAGACCTGATGCATTATGAAACTAAGAAAGTGCGTGTGTGTTCACGTAGCGTTCGAGAACGCGTGCGAACGGTAAATAGAAGGTTCGCGTTCGTGTAGCGTCCGAGAACGCGTTCGAACGGAACCAGACCTGATGCATTATGAATTAAGAAAGTGCGTGTGCGTTCGCGTAGCGTTCGAGGACGCGTACGAACGGTGAACAGAAGGTTCGCGTTCGTGTAGCGTCCGAGAACGCGTTCGAACGGAACCAGACCTGATGCATTATGAAACTAAGAAAGTGCGTGTGCGTTCGCGTAGCGTTCGAGAACGCGTGCGAATGGTAAACAGAAGCTTCGCGTTCGTGTAGCGTCCGAGAACGCGTTCGAATGGAACCAGACCTGATACATTATGAAATTAAGAAAGTACGTGTGCGTTCACGTAGCGTTCGAGGACGCGTGCGAACGGTAAACAGAAGGTTCGCGTTCGTGTAGCGTCCGAGAACGCGTTCGAACGGAACCAGACCTGATGCATTATGAAACTAAGAAAGTGCGTGTGCGTTCGCGTAGCGTTCGAGAACGTGTGCGAATGGTAAACAGAAGGTTCACGTTCGTGTAGCGTCCGAGAACACGTTCTAACGGAACCAGACCTGATGCATTATGAAACTAAGAAAGTGCGCGTGCGTTCGCGTAGCGTTCGAGAACGCGTGCGAACGGTAAACAGAAGGTTCACGTTCGTGTAGCGTCCGAGAACGCGTTCGAACGGAACCAGACCTGATGCATGCAACACAAAGAATAAAGATGACAATGTCAAATTCAATATGTCCGATCAAATGTATCTCGCATTCGACTGAACATACATCAACCGTCACGGCAAACCATCGTGGTAAAGTGCTTTAACCCTTCCCCATAGGGGATTTCACATCACACTTACTAAGCCCATGCGCTCGACTAAATCATGCATACAAAGAATTAAAAGCAATAATATTAAACATAGTGTGCCCGATTGAACGTATCTTGTATCCAATCGAACACACATCAACCGGCACAGCAAAGCATCGTTGGTAAAGGGCTTTAGCCCCTCCCCATAGGGGATCTCACATCACACTTACTAAGCCCATGCGCTCGATTGAATCATGCATACGAAAATAAAGACAATCATATCAAACTAAGTATGCCCGATTGAACGTATCTCGCATTCAACCGAACACACATCAATCGGTGCGGCAAAGCATCGTGGTGAAGGATTTTAACCCCTCCAATTAGGGGACCTTTCATCGCACTTACTAAG
>SKCR01018087.1:0-20764 GCA_019454045.1 Zanthoxylum bungeanum | reverse complement strand
AACATATTTGACTCGGTGTATGTGTTGACTACCAGAACTACCGTCATGAGGATTTTGATGACTCTTGGGGTTTAGCTGTGATTGTGCAGGAAACTTTCCTTTCTCATTAATGGTCAATGCATATGTGATTTTGGAGAAAGTATCTTCAGATCAATCAATGTTGGCATATATTTGGCTATTTATGGCTTCATGTTTCTCAATGAATGCATGCAAGGTATCCTCAAGGGTTTTCCTAGGCGGTAGTACATATGGTGCATAATTATGGGAATTTTAGAAATTCTGGTGTACTTGGGGAGGTTATTGCGATTGTTGTGTTTGGTTATCATTCCCCCAATTGAAGTTTGGATGGTTTCTCCAACCAGAATTGCAGGTTTGGGAGTATGGTTAGGATTTGGTCTCTTGAAGGTGTTTATGAAACTGACTTAGTCATGAAGACATTCTTGCAGGGCTGGCAAGGTTGGGAAAACTGTGCGACATGTTCATTTGAATTACAAATTTGACATGTGACTTCTTGAATTGAATTAACATGATCATTTTTCTTCATTTCTAATGCCTCGAATTTTTAGCTAGAGATACATATTTAGCATAATGGTCATGGTATTCCTTAAGGTTAAACATACCTCTACTATGAAGTAAATTGGATGGCATCTAACAAATGAATATTGATCTTTACTTGTTTGAATATTTCATATATCTCTGGGAAATGATTCAATTTCATTATTTTTAATGCTTGAGGAAATGAAGGTGCATGAGAAAAATTATTATCATTAATGATAAGTAATAGTCCATCGACCCCTCATTTATCCTCTGAAGCTGTCTCTTCACGAGGTTCACGAATTGGTCTGTGGATGACCTTACCATTGCGAAGAATAATAATAGATTTGACTTGGTCTATATATTGACTACCAGAAATACTCTCGTGAGGGTTTTGATCAAGGTTTAAAAATACGGTGCGACGCCTCGAGGCGGCCGGCCATTGAGGCGCGAGGCGGGCCGCCTCGAGGCGGCGAGGCAGGCGCCTCAATACGGAAAGCGGGAAAATAATAAAAAATACATTCATTTCTTCATAATTCATAGTATGTTCAAAAAACTATTGATAAGTAATCCAAATTACATTACTTTCTTCATAATACATAGTTTGTTCAAAAAATTATTGATAACTAATCCTTAAACAAGCTATCATTAGTGTCTAGCGGCATGAAGCTTGGGTCAAAATCTCTGTCATCATCAGATGGGTCATCATTGAAAAAACCTCCTTCACTTGTAGTGTCTTCTTCCACTAATTGTGGAGCTTTCCCTTTCCCTAACAAATAACATAAAGTCGTATTATTTTTAAATTTGATTACATAAGTTGCATTATTTGTACAAGATTAACTTACTTTAGTCTCTGCTCTTTTTTTGTGCAGGTGCTCTACTGCCACTCGGTTGTTCAATGGAAGTATTCTCCACAAAGCTTTCTCCAGCCACCCACTCATCATCAGAAGGCAACTCATCCTCAATCAAAGGATCATCAACCGATTGAAATGAATGTTTTTTCATGTATTTTTGCTTCAATGGCATATTGTACATTATGTATACTAATGAGTTCAATTTCTCGGTGGATAATCTATTTCTCTTCTTTGTATGAATCTACAATTTATTTATTCAAATTATCAGAAGTTGAATAAAGTAAGTATTCATAAAACACTAGTTATTATTAGATCATACCATAAAGTAAGTATTCACAAAACACTCGTTGATCTCGGATTGCACTTCTGGAGGAACCAGTGTCCATGAAGCGACATTACCCTTAATACCCGCAAGATGCTCTTTCATTCTGTATACACCCCCTTTGATTGTCCTATTACAAAAATTACATTCAATATACTTATATCCCCCATTTCCATCTTCCACAGTAATTTCATGGCCGTACTTCCAGGCCGGGTCTGTTTGACTCAACATTTCACAGTGAAACAATTACAAACAAATGAAACAGTACAATAACATGCTTTTACCAATAAACAGAGAACATATCAACAGATTTCGAAAATCAATTACATGCTTATATGATAACAATTACGAATTAACAATTTCACTGTGAATCAAATTTTGTGAATCATTACACTGTGAATTAGGTCGTGCTGTGAATCAAATTCTGTGAATCATTACACACAATCATCATTTCTGTTAATCAAATACATTACAAAAAAAACATGCAGAGACGACGAATTCTGTTAATCAGAAACAGATTTCTGTTAATCAAATTCAAATTCTGTTAATCAAAATCAAATTCTGTTAATCATTTCTGTTAATCAAATTCAATTTCAATTTTCAAATTCTGTGAATCATTACACACAATCATCAACACGCAAGCCTGAGACGACGAAATTCTGTGAATCATACCCGAAACTGAAGACGAAACGAGAATGCGAGCCTGAGAAGAAATTGTAGGGAACGTCGAGAACTGAGAAGCGAGACTGAGACGACGAAGACTGGCCAGGAACACCGAGAACTGAGAAGCTGAGACTGAGAACGCCGAGAACTGAGAAGCTGAGACTGAGACGACGAAGACTGGCCGGGAAGTTGATCGTCGACACGCCGAGAACTGAGAATGCGAGCCTGAGACGACGAAGACTGGCGGAGAAGCTGAAGACGCGAAGACAGGCTGAGAAATTGAGAAGGAAACCGAGAAGCCAAAACTGAGAAATTGATAGTTTTAGGGTTTTTTTTTAATTTATACAGAAGCCAAAACGACGACGTTTTGGCACCACCAAAACGTCGTCGTTTTAATGAAAAAAATAAAAAATAAAAAAAGGATTCAAAGCGTGAGGCGGCCGCCTCATGCCGCCTCACGCCGAGTCTTCGTGAGGCGGCCGCCTCACGCGGCCAAAGGCGGAAAATTGTCATTTGCCATTTTAGGCGGCCGCCTCGGTGCGGCAACCCCGCGAGGCGGTGCAAGGCGGGCCGAGGCGGCCGCCTCGAAACATTTTTTAAAAAATTGGTTTTGATAACTCTTGAGGTTTGGCTGTGGTTATGCATGAAACTTTCCTTTCTCATTAATAGTCAATACATCTGTGATTTTGGCAAAAGTATTTTTCAGATCAATTAACATTTGCACTTTTTAGTTGTTGATGTCTTTATGTTTCTCAATAAATGCATGCAAGGTATCATCGAGGGTTTTCCTAGGCGGTGGGACGTATGGTGTATAATTCTGAGAATTTTGAAAATTTTGATGAACTTGGGGAGGTTGTTGTGATGGTTGTGCTAGGTTATCATTCCTCCAATTAAAGTTTGAATGGTTTCTCCAACCATCATTTTGGAAGTATGAGTTTAGATTTGGTCTCTTGAAGGTGTTTGTGGAACTGACTTGGTTATGGAGACGTTCTTACAGGGCTTGCAATGTTGGGAAAACTTGTGTGACATGTTCATTTGAATTATAGATTTGACATGCGACTTCTTGAATTGACTTAACAATATCACTCTTCCTCATTTCTAATGCCTCAACTTTTTTAGCTAAAGATGCATATTTAGCAGAAAAGTCACGGTCTTCCCTAAGGTTAAACATAAACATACCCCTACCAAATGACTGTGGTTTTACAGACGACTCATGAGTGCCAACTGTGTCTCATTGTTGTGGATTCTCTGCTATGTGTTCTAGGTAATCTAATGCATCTTCGGGATTTTTGTCCATAAACTTACCATTACACATCATTTCCACTACTTATCTACTTTGTGGTGTTAAACCATCGTAGAAGTGGGAAACCAACCTTTATATTTCAAACTCGTGATGTGGACAAACAATGAACATCTCTTTAAATCTCTCCCAACATTGGTAATGTTGGATAATTATGACCATAACATCACTATTTGTACAGAACATGGTGTTGTTGTACAAATTAACTATGTGACAAAGGAAATTTCTCTTTTATCATCTGTAATTGGATTATCGGGATATATAAATGATAAAAGTCCATATGATTAGTACCAGATTAATAAGATATGAGACAATATTAATCCAAGTAAGGTTTAATCATTAAATATCCCTAGTCGTAGTATTATCGAGACTGGACATCGATAGTACGGAATATGCTAGTATTACACTTGTGCGTGTTATGGAAGCGTAACGATATAGTTCTCATATATTTGAGTATTGGATACTCATGCAAGTGTAATGGGAGGTTCTGTTTACCGATGGTACGGAAACAGCTTCGCTCTGGATAGACCCCTCAGAATCCCATTGGTAGTATGACTATGTGTCTATGGGAGTCCGAATCAGGGTAGGTTTATTTGGTCTTAACTTGAGACTTGCATCGCTAATACTTGCGACAATCAGTATACTTTGATTTTGGTCGTCTGTGGATTTAACAGGTTCTATGTACGCCTCTTCTGGGAATACTGAGAATCGTAGTGTATTGGATGTGATGTCAAGATGGAAGTATCACTTCAGTCATATGGAGATGATGCTCACGCAGGATACTGAACTGGTACTCTTGTATGCTGCAGCTATTGGGATAATATAAAAAGGTCATGATTGTCCGATTATAGAGACTAGTTACCAGAGATCCGATATATGCTTCGTACGGGGCAGACATAATTCCAGCCCCAGGCCTAGCATGTGACATTCGATACTGGATCGTAATATGCAATACTATGTATGATACGCCTGATAAAGATTACATATTCCTTTAAAGAATATTTCTAGAGAATTGGGTAGGCACTGTGCTTTGCTAGAAGCTAACCATGTCTTGTAAATTGGTAAGAACGTGGTACCGGTACGCACGTATTGTTGGAGTTTTTAAAGGTCCCAAGATCAAAACTCAAGCATGATACCAAGTGAATACAACGACGGAAGTGCGGAATACTTACATCGAGCGATTGAGCGACGATTTGGGCAACAAAAATTCGAATTCTGCTCACTTTGTCAAGGCAGTGGGCTGCTGTGAATAGTGAATTTCGTCCCTTGTCTTCATGATTTGAAGCTCCAAGCTTCATCGTTTGAATCCCGGCTCATGGGTGGACTTCCCTATCACCTTCGCATTGATCCCGGAGTGTGCTAGCACTCTTGTTTTGCCACAAAACGCACTTGCCTCCCTCCATTTTCCTTTGTTAAATTCGGCAGTTCACTGCCTGTTTTGAAACCAGAAAATGCGTGAGAGAGGAAGGAGAAATGGTGAGAGAGAGAAAGTGAAAAGTGTGTTGGAAATATTGTATATCTTTGCTTATATATTTTCTCCAAATAATAAAGCATATACACTTCTTTTGTCTTTCAAAAAGTCAAAGGAAGATATAAAACAATATATGTCTTTCAACTTTCAAAAAGTTGATTTCCAACCACTCACATCAAGTCATTTCAATCAATCAATCTAATCAATTGTCACATCACTCAAAGTGACATGATTTGACGCTTCATGTGACGCTAGATGCGACTAGCGATTTGACGAGCCGCGCTCGAATTCGAAATGCGAATGCGCTCGTAAATATTCTCGGGCTCGGTTTCGCTAATTCCAAATTAACGAATTTTCCGTCGCGTCGTAATTAAATGATTACGCCTAGCGAAATCACTATTCACGTCGCTAACGAATTAATTCTAAATTAATTCGCTCGCCCGAATTAAAATCTAATTTTAATTCCGCGTCGAAATCCAATTTCATTTAATATATCAAATATATTAATTATTCGATTAATTCCAAATTAATCATTCTCTCTCTTTAAATTGATATTTTATCCCAGATAAAATATCTCTGTAATTAATCCCAGATTAATTTCCTCTCTCATCATATTAATCCCAGATTAATATAAGTGCGAGTCATACGTCATCGGTGAATCTTTGGGAAGCGACCCATGAGATCCCCGGATAATTCGGCAGCAAATACGGTCGTCGGAGTATCCGAATCACGTACGTACCAAGTACTAAGTTCTACCGATTTACGAGACACAATCGGCTTCTAGCAAAGCACGAAGTCTACCCAATTCTCCGGTCATATCCATCTAAGAATATTTAAGATCTGTATCAAGCGTAGTATACCAAGTATTGTGTATATCGGCCCAGTATCGGATAGTCACGTGCTAGGGCTGGGGCTGGATAAGTGTCTGCCCCGTTCGAAGCACATGTCGGATGTCTGGTAACTAGTCTCTATAATCGGATATGCATGACCTAGTCATAATATCCCGATGGTTGCGCAACACTTAAAAGCACTAATACCGTATCCTGCGTGACATCATCTCCACTATGACTGAAATGATACTTTCGTCTTGACATCACACCCAATACTCTACGATTCTCAATATACCCAGCAGTTGGCGTACACAGAACCGGTTAGAGTCCTAGAAGACCTCAACTAAAGTATATTGATTGTCGTAAGTATTAGCGGTGCAAGTCTCAGGTTAAGACCAAATACACCTACCCTGATGTCGGACTCCCATAGACACATAGTCATAATACCAATGGGATTCCGAGGGGTCTATCCAGAGCGAAGCTGTTTCCCGTACCATCAGTGAAACACAACCTCCTATCGCACTTGCATAAGTATTCAATACTTAAATATATGAGAACTATGTCGTTGTGCCCTCACAACGCGCACAAGTGCAATACTAGCCTATTCCGCATTATCGATGTCCTGTCTCGATAATACTCCGGCTAGGGATATTTAATGATTAATCCATCGTGGACTGATACTGTCTCATATCATTCTCCGTCCAGGAACAAATCATAGGGACCTCTAATCATTTATACATCTAAGGTGATCTAATCACAATGATAAGAGTGCAATCTCCTTTGTCACATAGTTAATTTGTACAACAACACCATGATCTGTACAAATAGTGACGCTATGGGTCATATTATCCAACACGTATTTGGATAGTCCGATGATCGAATTTACTGCCAACATATCCAAGGATCTCTTGGGTCGGTTCCCGAAGATTCACCGTTGAGATTTGACTCGAACAGAGAATTAATCTGGGATTAATTATGAAAGAGAAAATTAATCTGGGATTATTACGGCAATAAATTAATCTGAGATTAATTAAAAGAGAAGGAATTAATCTGGGATTAATTGCGTCGAGAATTTATCTGCGATTAAATTCGTTGAGGAGAGAGAAAACGATTAATTTAGAATTAATCGGTAAAGTAAATTTAATAGCGAAATTAGATTTTACTATTTAATTTATTTAATTGGGCTAAAATAATATATGAGATATATTAAATGAAATCGGATTTCAAAGCGAAATTAAAATTAGATTTTAATTCGCGCGAAAGAATTAATTTAGAATTAATTCGCAAGCGACTTTCGTAATAATTTTACGAGGCATTATTATTTAATTAAATTGGATTTAATTAAGTCGCAAAAAAAATTCGTTTAATTCGGAATTAAATGAACCCGGGCCAGAGCGAAGTTGCATGTTGGATTGCCCGACTTAAATTTAGAATTTCAAGTGGGACCCACCAACTTACATCAAAGTGTTTGACACTTGATGAAATTTGGTAAATGGTGAGTGATAGGTTGAGATTGCTTTTCCTACACTCTAACCAATTTCAACACACATTTTTGGTATTTAAAAGGAAAGTCAACATTTTATGTCATAAGTTTAGAACTTGAAAAAACTATTCCTTCTTCTCTCTCAATGACCGAAACTTTGACCATTGGAGGGAAAAATTTTCTTTCAATTTTTGTTCAAGCTATCACTTAAAAGGAGTGAATCAAGGTGATAGGGAAACTCACGCAAGTGTTGGAAACACTCATGAAGGCTTGGAGCTTCTACCGAAATGCATTAAAAGTTTTGAAACTCATCCGATCAATGTGAGTATTTCCGCAACTCTTTTGATTTTATTCACACACAAATCACTCTTAGAAGACCTTGGCATGTTCTAGGAACACTTACAATGGTATCAAAGCAAGATCTAAGTTTTATTTGAACCTAGGGTTTGTAAACTTTAATTTGGGAAATTTGTGTTTGGAGCTTGATTTTCTTAAATTAATGATTTGGTTGAGCTTATATGATGTTGAACTGGATTTGTGTATTGTTGGATTTGTGAAAAATTGATTAGATAAAAAATCCCCAAATCCTATAGCTTGGCTGAATGTATACCCTAGATAAGCTCATGGGAATTTTTGAAATTTGACATATTGGATGTGTTGTTGGCATGATAGAAATATTGAATGATGATTTAAATTGGATTGAATCAAATTGGATGATTTTTGTATGCTTTTGTCGTGAGCCTTGATGCATGTTATAAGATTGATTTTGCTTTAATTTGTGTAGGACATAAATTAAAATATTATGTATGATTACTTGAATTATTAGTATTTTGGAAATATTGATTAATTGATTTATTGTACTAATTACACTTGAATTGAATTAATTTGTAATTTGGAATAATGAATTAATTTAATTGTTGTATTTGGGCTTAATGGGCTTGGATGGGCCAAGTTTGGTTTATGATAATTGGTTGGATCCAATTGGGCCTAAAACCATTTCCATAAAGGCCAAATATGATAATTGGGCCTTTAAAATTCTAATTGGGCCTAATGGGCCTAAATTGATTTTTGGCATAGGGTGATTCCTAATTAGGTCTTGGCATATTGGGTTTGACCCATAATTACCAAAGCTCATGCCTAAAGAATTAATCGAAATCCCATTGGACTTTAATTGAATAGTATATGATACTAATTGGCATTTGAGACCCATAATATTGGATTTGGAATCCAAGTCTAAAAGGCACTATTAAAAGTGTAATAATTTAATTTGGAATTAAATATAAATTAGTATTGGATACAATTTAAATTGCATTTAAAATTATAGTTCGATATAATTTAAGAATACTTACTTTGAGTATTTATTCTTAAATGAGTTGAACTCGCGCAAATCAAATCGTTGTTTGAACATTGGATGGTCATTAATCAAAGATTAATTAATTGAATTAGATTGATTCATAACATGCTTCGTGTGAATACTTGGATGTATGTATGAATAATGTATATTGGATGGATATTAGAAGGGTGAGGGCAATTTTGGAAATTGTTGGAATAAATTTAGAATTTATTAAATTGGACCTGCATGTCCAGCCTATTACCTCTTTTCTCATTGTATTTCTCTTATCACCTATTCCCCTTAATGTAAATGAGGTTTTTTAGAAGTATTATGTAATTGGGTAGAAATATGAATAGTGCTAGCGGGAGAGAGGAAATAGAGAGATTTGTTCTAGGAACAAATTATATTATATATTCATCCACATATCATTATTAATTTTATGGCGCTTTATTATGCTTTTATAATGCATGCTTAAGGGTGTATGATGAGACCTAATTAAATATAATAAATTGGTTTCCAAATCGCGACAAAAACCCTCAGTAAATATTAAGCGATTTCCTTCCATTGAGTGATTCTCTCTCAAGATCCAAGATTGGCATTGGTTTGTTGGCCAAAGTCAAGACCTTTGTCAATTTTGGATGTGTTTGAATCATGAAGGCTTTGTTCCATATCGTACTCCTTGAAAAGTTGTGATTTGTTGGCCAAAGTGAATGTCACTTCTTGTTCATCGACCTCGATTACGAAGCTTTCCCATTGTCAATGGGTCACGCTTAACTAGTTTCATTAAACTTGTTGAGCCAAAGCCAAGGCTTAGTTGATTCAGATGAAAAAGGTTAGGGAATATATCAGATATATTAGCATATATTGGATATATGTTTCGGACTTGGAGGTCCACCTACTGGATCTAGGAATTGGATGGGATCCAAATGATCTTAGAGATCTACCTAGTTAAGTTTCATACAACTTGTTGACCAAAGTCAAGGTTGTGTGTTATTTAACGGGATTCTAGCCCACTAGGAAATAGGTTTCCCGAGTACTCCACAGAGGGTTAGAGACTTGCCGAAAAATAGTGGGAGGCAAGTATTAAGTTTGCAATTTCGTTTGGATACTTGCCAATACGCGCTCATTTCAATTTGCATCATTAATTATTAATATATATATTAGTTGGACTGATATTCAATTGTTGTTTTAATTAAATAGTTGGACTATATTCAAACTACTTCATTTATAGTTGATTATATAATTGGATTATAGTAATCAATATATTTGAATTTTAACCAATCAAATTGTAATTAGTTATATAGTTAGACTATAGTAATCATTACATTAGATTGTACCTGAAATCGTTGATTGGATAGTTGGACTATAGCAATCAAGATAACTGAAAGATTAGCGTCAAAGAACATAATCATAGGTGAAAATATCTTTAACGACATAATTTTCTAGAATGGAAAACGAATCTCAGGATAGTTCTGGGAGTTAAGAAGTTACTCTATTTGATAGAAAAACCTCTCGAGCCTAAACCCGGAGTTGAACAAATAGTAGAGCATGAGCTTTGGAAGACTCATCGTGATTATAACTTTAGTGCTCAATCTGTTATGTTTGCCGCAATGACTCCTTAATTTCTTCGTCAGAACTAAGAATTAGATCTTTAAACCATGATGTTGAAATTGAAGGATCTTCATAGATCTATTCTTAGATCTTAGAAGTACTAATTGCAAGAGAAAACTCTTGGAGAGTTAATGGCTATGCTCAAGAAGACAGAGCCAGAGCTTGCAAAAGGCAAGAAGCGCAAGGCGCATTTACTTCAACATCCCAGAAGGTCAAGGCTTGCCTGAAGGCTTCTAGGGATATGAAAAGGGGCAAAGGCAAAATCGTCACTATCTTCTAGGAAGACAAATGACATTGTAGGCATTGCATTTTTGCATGTGAAACCCGATGATGAGTCTCATTTGGAGGCACTACCTTTTAAGTCGCGGGGGAAACAGATGTCGGAAGGGAAGAGTCAAGAATTGACGTTTTTGTTGGATTTAGTTCACGTGTTTAGCTTCGGGTTCGCTTGTTGGACCTCCATTTTAAAACTTAACCTTAGCCCAAGCCCATTAAATCACATCCAATAATAATTAAAATAATTTAAACACATGTCACAAATTAAATTAAAATTAAATTGAATTCCAATTAAATCCAATTAATTGAAAACCAATTAAAATCTTAATTAAATTAAATTCACAAATTAAATTAATACCAATTAAATTGAAATTAAGATCCAATTCAATTAAACTCACAAATTAAAACTAAATTGAATTAAATTAAACTAAAATACAATTGAATTAAATTAAATCTAAATGGAATTAAACTAAATTAAAATCCAATCAAATTAAAATCCAATTTAAATTAAAATTAAAACAATTTAAATTAAAATTAAAATCTAATCTAATCTAATACCAAAATTAAATAAATTTAATTCCTAAAATAAATAAATCACTCACCTAATTAAAGAAATTCCCCACCAAATTATGATATTCTTTCCCTTTAATAATTAAATTAAATCCCTCCCTTTTAACATGATTTGTTTCCTTTCAAAACCATGCACAACCCTAATTCCCAACTATAAAAGAACACAAACTCATGCAACCCTCCTTTCTGATAATTCAACATACACGGCTCACACAAAAAAAATAAACAAAAAATAAAACAACAGCCTTCCAAGGCACAAAGCAGACCTTCACCACGCCACACACCCTTCAACGCACAAAGCAACCCTCTTCACTGCCAATAATTCATCTTCACGCCCAGCACGTACTGCCCTTCAATTCAACGCTACATTTGCACTGCCCCTTCATCAAACCAGTCACGAACCAGCCCACTTCCTTCCCTTAAACAGACCTCACCCTCACAGCCACGTCCTTGGAAAAATAACTCACGCACAAGCCTGCCCCACGCACATTGCTTCACACCATCACGCCACCTTTCACGCAGCCATCGCCTTAGTTATTGATCAACACACGCAGCCCTCCTCTCAACCCTCAGCAAACAAAATTTAATGCAGCCAAAAAAACACCCTGAACTGCAGCATATTAGACACCCAAAACTGCCCAGTTTTAGCCTTAAAACAGTCCAGAATCGCAGCCCCTTAGCCTTCCAAAATCCACCCAAAACCGCACCTAAAACACCCAAAACAGTAGCCTAATAGACCTGAAACAGTGACCAGAAAATACACCCGAAACAGCAGCAAAAAGAGCAAAAATAGTAGCTTGAACAGCGAAACAGCGAGCTAAGACGTCAAACCAGTGAACCGGAAGAGTTGTGGACTATTACCCCTTCCGACGGGCTTATAACGTGCTTCCGAAAGTCGACGTAAAAAGGTTAGACCTGAAAGCACTTTCTCATTTATCTTCATTTGTACTTTAATTATTATTTGCATATGATGTGTGTTGTGGGTATTGGATGAATGGAAAAAGTGTCATCTCTTGTGGTATATAGGATGAAAACCTAGACGTAAATTCCGTAGCCGAATCCGAATGGACGGTAGTGCGGTCTGTACTTGGGCAACAATTACACGTACCACTTGAGCAAACGACACTTGTTTATTTTATTTCATCTTGCTTGTTTAATTATTCGTACTTTATTATCCACTATTTAATTTTCGCATGTTATTTGTTTGTGTGATGATGAGATAAAGCGCATGGGCATAGTAAGTGGGATTAAAAGGTCCTCTAAGTCAAGAGGTTAAAAGCCTTTACCACGATGCTTTGCCGCGCCGAATAATGTATATTCGATTGGATGTAAGATACGTTCAATCGGGTATACGAAGTCCGATACCATTGCCTTTACTTTTCTTATATGCATTATGTTAATTGTGCATGAGCTTAGTAAGTGGGATCAAAGGTCCTCTAAGTCAAGGGTTAAAAGCCTTTACCACGATGCTTTGCCGCGCCGGATGATGTATATTCGATTGGACGTAAGACGTGTTCAATCGGGTATACGAAGTCCGATACCATTGTCTTTACTTTTCTTATATGCATTATGTTAATTGCGCATGGGCTTAGTAAGTGGGATTAAAGGTCCTCTAAGTCAAGGGTTAAAAGCCTTTACCACGATGCTTTGCCGCGCCGGATGTTGTATATTCAATTGGATGTGAGATGCGTTCAATCGGATGCATGGAGTCCGGTATCATTATCTTTACTTTTTAAATGCATTATGTTAATTGCGCATGGGCTTAGTAAGTGGGATTAAAGGTCCTCTAAGTGAAGGGGTTAAAAGCCTTTACCACGATGTTTTGCCGCGCCGGATGATGTATATTCGATTGGACGTAAGATGTGTTCAATCGGGTATACGAAGTCCGATACCATTGTCTTTACTTTTCTTAAATGCATTATGTTAATTGCGCATGGGCTTAGTAAGTGGGATTAAAGGTCCTCTAAGTCAAGGGTTAAAAGCCTTTACCACGATGCTTTGCCGCGCCGGATGTTGTATATTCAATTGGATGTGAGATGCGTTCAATCGGATGCATGGAGTCCGATATCATTATCTTTACTTTGTACATCATTGCTTTATTCATGCATGCATTACATTCTAATGCGCATGGGCTAACTAGGGTGGATTCAATGTCCTCTATTCGAGGGAAATGCCTAAAGGCTACCTTTACCATGATGTTTTGCCGCGCCTCTTATTATGTCATTTACACTCTTGCACATCATTACTTTATTCACGCATGCATTACATTCTAAAGCCCATGGGCTTATTATGTTGGATGGAAGGTTCTCCATTTGGGGGAAGAAAAGCCCAGAAGGCTACCTTTACCATGGTATTTGCCGCGCCTTCATTCCATTGATTGCATCTTTTACCTTTGTCTTGGCTTGATATATTATCATTTATGTATCCATGATATGATAGCATTCAGGTATTATTCCTCGTAGTATATCGGATGGAATCCCAGATATAAATTCCGTAGCCGATTCCGAATGGAATTTAATGCGGTCTGCACTTGGGATACAATTCCACGTACCACTTGGGAAAATGCCCACGCATGTGTTTGTGTTGATTCTAAATGCCTTTTCTGCATCACATCATGGCATGTTCACTTTAACATGTAGTGGTCACTTTAGTCATCTCTCATATTATACACTTGAATTGCCTCCTTAGTTACTTATTTTCATCATGCGCTTAATTGCCCTTCCTGAATATGCATACTTGTATGAATGTTATTTATTTGAGCTTATGTGCCTACCAATGTGAAATTGTATGTTTGCCATCATCTTGATATCGCATGCTAATACCATTACGGTTTATTTGCGTTTCTGTATTCATGAATATCATATGCTTATGAAATTATATGCCTGCTGTCGTAATGATTTATTCTTCGAAGCATGCAAACTTAGACATAGGTTCTATGCAGATTTAGATGTAAACTTTATTTTCATCCATGTGAATTTAGGATTATGATGTACTTGGAAATATGTGTTGCTTAGGCCTGGTTAGATTACTGCATAAATCTTTTTGTTACAAGTGGCATAAGTAAGGGACCATTCCGAACCCAATGATTTGAGGTCTCCCTTGCGAGGGGTGAGTGCGGCCTTAAATCTTTGTCCGGTTCACACCGAGTGGCGACTCCATGTTATTTCTCCGGTTTAGTTCCCCCACAGACTTTTCCGTACTCCCAACTAGGCCACGAGCCTAGAAGAGCGTCGTCCACGTCTGTGTCCTACAGACATATCCCAAGATGTATGCCTAAACTGTGGCAAACGGGGTCACTGGAAGCGTGACTGTCGTATGGACAAGGCAGACATGAAGGAAGTGAAGACGGGCTAGGCTCAGACTTCAGGTATGTTTGTCATAAACATGTCCACTGCTGGTTTTAAAATTGGATTTTAGATACTGGATGTGGTACATATATATATACTGATGTGCGGGATCTGCTGATTAGCAGGAGACCGGCTTCAGTTGAGATCGAACTGAGAGTCGGAAACAAGACGAGAGTCTCTGTTTTGGCTATGGGAATCTAAGTTTTGGAACTGCCTTTTGGGCATGTACTTAAATTAGGAGAATGTTATAATGTACCTAGTTTGACTAGAAACATTATTTCTATATCTAGTATAACCCGTTGCGGGCATACCTTTATATTCTAGAACACTAAGTGTTTTATTTATAAAGATGATATTGAGATAAACACATTATATGTGAATAACAATATTTATATTTTGAATATAAATGAATCTCAAACATATAACATGACAAATAAATAGCTCAAACTGAATTAATCAGATGAGACTTATTTGTGGCATTGATATCTGGGACACATTAACAAGATTCGTATATCCACACTTTCGAAGAGTGGGTACTAGGACAGATTTGATTCTAATTCAAATGATGTCTACGAATCTAGTTTATTAGGCAAAGTGCCTAAAAACACCTTTTACTTGGTAAAAGTATAAATATCACCAATCTGTCAACCCTCGTTCATGGTGATATAAGTGGGCCCATGTCTAGCTAGGATAGAGGTGGATATGAATACTTCGTAACCTTTATGGATGTGGCACCGCGTTACGGTTATGTGTATCTTGTGAAACTGATGAGTGGTAATTATATCACTATTTCTCATTCATTTGAACTAATATTTTGTATAGTTTCTCGAGTTTTATAAATGTTTTGATGTGTTTTTATTTATTTCGTAGATAAAAATAATATTGGGACTTAATGGAATCAACTCGGGGCTAAAACGATGTAATTCGGAGCAAAAAATGGAAAAAACGAAAATTTATTATACGCGTCACGAAGTGTAGTCAAAATTTCCAATTTTGCGCAATATTCGTATTTTGGCCATAAATTTTTCATTTGATGTCCGATTGAGCAGATTCAAGTTGCAGATTAAAGAAGACTCGAAAATATACAACTTTTAAAGTCAAAATATTTTCCAATTCTGAAGTTTGGAAGGCCGAAATTGATGAACAATCCAGTATATTTTGAGTAATTACTATAGTCATTTTCAAAATATAAAATAAAATTAATAAAATAAAAATATAAAAATTTGTCAAACTTTCACCAAACGTGCAACCATGTTTGGTGCCTTGTTTGGTGCCATATTTGGCAGAGTGTTTTGTGGAGTGTCTTGTGGCATGTTTGGTGAAGTGTTTAGTGGAGCAATCGGTGGAGAAATCAGTGGAGCAATCGGTGGAAGCCTTTAGGTTTTTCTATAAATAACAAGCCATTTCATTTGTAATTCTCATGCTTTCCTTAGGTTTTTGTAAGAAATTTAAAGATTGCATATTGTGTGTTTATTTTTAGTAATTAATTTATGTATTTTTATTTTCAGTAATAGTAGTGGTTTCTTTTCTTCTTCCTTTCTTTTCTTTTATGTTCAGTAGTTAGATTTTCCGCTGGGGAATGGTGAAACTTTTATTATTTTAGTTTAGATTAATCTCCCTTAATTATAATATAGAAATTATAATTTAAATTAAAAGGATTACCGCCTTAATGGCTGGTTTTATTTATTTGACATAAAATAACACCGCCTATATGTATTTAGGTGACAGATAATTACCGCCTATATGGCTGGTTTATGGAAAAATAATAATATCGCCTTTTATGGCTGGTTGGACTTAATTAAAATTTAACTTAATGAGGAATACCACCTATATGATCGGTCGGTAATATCACGGATAAATTCTGTATTATAATAAGAGAGATTTCTAAATTAGAAATAGTAAAAGTGGATCCCCAACCCGAGCATTTTATTTTTATTCTAGGGAAGTGATGAAACACAATATCCACACTTAATAATTGATTTTCTTTTTATAGGTAATTCTTTAGTTTTTTTTATTGAGTCTTAAGCTTAATGCTTCTTGTTAATTGGCCATTAATAAGATTGATTTGGTAAACTTAAAATGAACTAGACATATGGATTTTAGGTTTCATCCCTAGATTCAATAGCCCACGATCTTCCTTGAGGATAGATAGCCCTTTAATAGATTTCCTCACAGGATATGAATATACCTGTCGGGGTAGCCATAATTGAAACTTGATCTTAATGAATCCAGGTAATTTGGTTGACATAGACATATGGTTTAATTGACTTATACTGGGTATTTGCGTCTGACCATCGACAGAGGCTTTTGTATATTTTCGTATTCCAGGTTAGCAAACTAATTTATTACACATATATAAGAGAATCAATTCATCTTTTTAATAATATTGTGTGGAATCACAACCCTAGATCTTTGAGTCTTTTGTTATTTTCCTTAGTATTTTCTTTTGTTTATTTTATTTATTTTAATTCAAGAAAACCACATTCAACCAACCAATCAAACAATCATTCTATTTTCCCTCTGATTAGATATTCATAAATAAATAGATTCAATAATTAATAACAATAGTAGGAATTAAGTCCTCGTGGGATCGATATTCTTATACTACTTGAACGATACGTGCGCTTGCGTTATACGCGTGTGATTAATCACTGGTTAGAAACATAAGTCAGAAACTTTTGATTAATTCAAAGAGTTTCGACACGAAGTAAGAAAACAGACCGGAAAAATTATTAAAACATCACGATTGGACCGTGGTGGAAATACTTAAACAATACGTTTCTCAATTTTTTGAAAGAGTATGATATTCTTTCATAGTGGACTCCTCCTGGAACACCTCAAATTGATGGTGTGTCCGAACAGATAAACCAAACTTTGTTGGACATGGTAAGGTTAATGATGAGTCACTCTGAGCTACCAATTTCCTTCTGATGATACGCATTAAACAGTGCAATACTTATTTTGAATAAGGTTCCATGAAAATCTGTTAGACAGACTTCATATTAGATATGAACAGGAAGGAACCTGGGTTTCTCATTCCTGAAGATTTGGGGATGCTGGGCATATAATTAAATGATTGGATGATACCAAACTAGAACCCAAATCGGATAAGTGCCTATTCGTAGATTGTCCTAAGGAAACCAAAGTATAGTACTTATACAACTCACAAGAGAACAATGTAATTGTTTCTCTCCATGCGGTTTTCCTAAGAGGAATACCTAAATGCAGTGGTAAGTGGGAGAAAAGTAAAACTCGATGAAAATCGGAGTAATACTATTCCGGGCACCGAGTCCTCACGGAACACCAACAGTTCATCGGGGATGAAACTGTACCAATAATCTTCGAATACACAAGAACCGCGTAGGTCGGAGAGAGTCAGAAAACAACCTGGGAGGTATGGGTTTCCGATCTCACCTCATGTAGATATCAATCTTATTGAGGAAGACGAATCGACTATGTATGAGGAAGTGATGCAAGGTATCGACTCCTTTTATGGCAAAGTGCCATGAAGCCCGAAATGGATTCCATGTATACAACTAAGTTTGGACACTGGTTAATGTACCAGAAGACATTGTGTCTATTGGTACTATATCAGTCTTCAAGGAAGACATACATGGATGGCAACATATAAACGTACAAGGCTATGATTGTAGCGAAAGGGTATCGTCAACGACGTAGTGTCGACTACGACGAAACATTTTCACTCGTCGCCCTGATTAAATCCATTTGGATAATTCTTGCTAATATTGCATATTTCATTTATGAAATATGGCACCTGGACGTCAAAATCGCTTTCCGTAACGGAATTTTTTTGGAGGATGTTTATAAACACCCTGACGATTTTGTTGTGCCCAAAACATGCAAACAAGGTTTGCAAGTTAAATCGATCCATTTATGGATTGAAGCAAGCATTGCATTCTTGGAACTAGAGTTTTGATGTAATCATAATGGTTTATGATTTAATTCAAAACGAATATAATTCTTATGTATATAAGAAGGTTAGTGGGAGCGCACAGATAATAAATGTCCTATATAATGATGATATATTATTTCTTAGAAATGACATTCCCATAATAAAATCGGTGAAAGCTTGGCTTTCATTAAAATTCTCCATGGAATACTTGGGAAAGACAACCTTTATTATAGGAATAAGGATTTACTGAGTTAGATCTAAAAGTTGTTGGCACTCTCCGAGAACTCGTACATTAAAATATATGTACGTGACCTGGTGTCTCATATGCTTTGAGCATATGAAGTCACAATTAGGCTAATCTAGGTGATGGTCACTGGATTAATGTAAAGAACATCCTTGAGTATCTTGGACGAACTAAGGATGCTTTCTGATAATATAGGAAAATAAGAACTTGAGGTGACTGGGTTCACCGCTGCAAGTTTCCAAACCGATAAAAATGACTGTAAGTCACAATAAGGGTACATATTTAGTTTGAATAACAGAACAGTGAGCTGGAAATCTTCTAAGCAAGATACTGTTGTCGAATAAATAACAAAAGCGGAACATTGCTGCAGCTGAGGCAGAAAAAGAAGCATTTTGGATCTATATAATCCTAATTGGATTAGGTATAGTTCTGTTAGCAGCTGAGCTAGGCTACAGCACAGGCTAAAGAATCAGGGTCTCATCAATGATCCAAGTATGTAATTCAACTATTTCATCTGATTCGTCGGATCATACATCGTGGCGATGTGATGATCGAATAAATCGCATCAGATGATAACATTATAAATCCGCTGACGAAAGCTGTTTCTCAGCAGAAGTTTGAGTGACCTGTACATAGTTCAGGTGTAGGACACTTGAGTGATTGACTATAGGCCAAGTGGAGATTGTTAGATAATTATGGCCCATAGCATCACTATTTATACAGAACATGATATTGTTGTACAAATTAACTATGTGACAAAGGAAATTGCTCTTTTATCATTTGTAATTGGATTACCAGGATATATAAATGATAAAAGTCCATATGATTAGTACCAGATTAATAAGATATGGGACAATATTAATCCATGTAAGGTTTAATCATTAAATATCCATAGTCGTAGTATTATCGAGACTGGACATCGATAGTACGGAATAGGCTAGTATTACACTTGTGTGTGTTATGGAAGCGTAACGATATAGTTCTCATATATTTAGGTATTGGATACTCATGCAAGTGTAATGGGAGGTTCTGTTTACCGATGGTACAGAAACAGCTTCGCTCTGGATAGACCCATCAGAATCCCATTGGTATTGTAACTGTGTCTATGAGAGTCCGAATCAGGGTAGGTGTATTTGGTCTTAACTTGAGACTTGCATCGCTAATACTTGCGACAATCAGTATACTTTGGTTTTGGTCGTCTGAGGCTTTAACAGGTTCTGTGTACGCCTCTTCTGTGTATACTGAGAATCGTAGTGTATTGGATGTGATGTCAAGATGGAAGTATCACTTCAGTCATATGGAGATGATGATCACGCAGGATACAGAACTGGTACTCTTGTATGTTGCAACTATCGAGATAATATAACAAGGTCATGATTGTCTGATTATAAAGACTAGTTACCAGAGATCCGATTTATGCTTCGTACGGGACAGACACAATTTCATCCCCAAGCCTAGCATGTGACATTCGATACTGGATCGTAATACGCAATACTACGTATGCTACGCCTCATAAAGATTACATATTCCTTTAAAAATATTTCTAGAGAATTGGGTAGGCACGATGCTTTACTAGAAGCCAACCATGTCTTGTAAATTGGTAAGAACACGGTACCAGGTACGCACATATTCGGATAGTCCGATGACCGAATTTACTGCCAACATATCCAGGGATCTCTTGGGTCACTTCCCGAAGATTCACCGTTGAGATTTGACTTGAACAAAGAATTAATCTATGATTAATTATGAAAGAGAAAATTAATCTGGGATTAATTACGGCAATAAATTAATCTGAGATTAATTAAAAGAGAAAGAATTAATCTGGGATAATTGCGTCGAGAATTTATCTGGGATTAAATTCGTCGAGAAGAGAGAAATGGATTAATTAGAATTAATCGGTAAAGTAAATTTAATAGCGAAATTAGATTTTACTATTTAATTTATTTAATGGGCTAAAATAATATATGAGATATATTAAATGAAATCGGATTTCAAAGTGGGAATTAAAATTAG
>SKCR01018086.1:0-20480 GCA_019454045.1 Zanthoxylum bungeanum | reverse complement strand
TTTAATATATTTCCCTTTAGACTCGGGAATTATCCTTTATGATACTATATACATAAAAGACACACTAACTATCAAAAAATTTTACTAACTATCATATAGATAATCATGTTGTGTTTTTATTAGATCATATCTAATGCATGATTAATGGGAGTATCTCACAAGTCTCTTAGTTTTATATCTTATATAAAACCTTATATCGAATATAACAGAGACTACTCCCACTGCATTCACAGAGAAAAGAAAACTTTGGTAAACCTTTACCTCACAAACATCTCATTATTACCTTAATAATGAAAATGTTGTTATGATATATAACATTAGAAAGAAATTTATATGCTCCCACTAACCCTACGATCACATATGTATTCTCTATGTTTTGGTAGTCAGACAATCTGAACATTTCAAAATTAGAGAACACACATTTCCCAAATGTTTATCTAAGTCTACAATAGGCTCTATAAGCTAGTATCTAAACTATGATCTTAGTAAAATACAAACTCCAGGACCATTCTATACTGTAACTCTTCAAAGAAAGAAAACTCAAAAGATATATTCGCCGAAAAAATTATTTAGGAATGCCACTTTGCATTCTTAGCCAAAATGTACGGTGTAATATTAATATTAACCGATAGATCTTTACTTGTTCAATTAGTGTGACTAGAGATAAGTTTCTTCATAATCTACAATAGATTATTGAGTATAACTTTTCTCACTGTCATACTATAAAGGTCAAACCTTTAATAAGCTCAATGCATTTTTGCATATATGTCCCGAGAATGAGCCTCGTATGGAGGCACTACCCGATAAGTTGCGGAAGTCGCGGGAAACGGACGTCGGAAAGGAAAATTCAGAAATCAATACCTTGTTGGACTTAATTCGTTTGCTTAGCTTCAGGTTCGCTCGTTGGATCTCTGTTTTAAAATTCATCCTTAGCCCACACACCACCAACCCACACGCCCAAGCCCACCAAAAAAGGCCAAGCCACACGCCCAAGCCTCCAAGCCCAATCCAAAATAATTAAACACATGTTAAAATCAAATCAAATCACCTTCCCAAATTAAATAAATCAAATCAACTCACATGCCTAAACTAATAAATTAAATAAATCAAATAAATCCATTTCCTAAACTAAATCAAATCACCTTCCTAATAAAACAAATCATTTCCTTATAACAAACTAATTAAAAAGATATCCCCTATAAATCCATGATTCATTTCCAACCCAAATAAGGAGAACCTTAACCCTCTCCTATAAAAAGAGACATAAACCAAACCTTTAAGGACCTAGCACTCATTCGGCAGTCCCTCATCTCTCTTCTCTCACAGACTACATACAATTCTAAACCCTAAAGCTCTCGGCCTTGGTCCATCTTCACTCCCCTTGGCTCTCTTCACTCATAACTCATCTCTCTCATTGGAGCTCATTCACAGCAAAGCTTCACCAACACATCGAATAAACCCTAAAACTCTATTTACGCCTCTCTCTCTCTCTCTGAAGACAAAACACAAAAATAAACCATAACGGATCCACTCAGCTTCTCTCAACTCTCGGTAACCACCATCAAATAACCTTAACTCACGTGAATCATCGCAGGAAGACAACAAAAACCTAAACTAATCACTCAGCAAAGCCAAACCTAACCGACAACCCAGCTACACACGGCCCACAGTCCACAAACACAGTCCACAGTCCACTCACGCACACAGTGACACACACACGTAGCAACACAATCCTTTCACAAAAGCCACTAAGAAGAGCGCACGCACACACTCAAGAACAACATACATCTGGCTCTCTCTCTCACTCAACAGATACACACACTTTTCCCTAAATAAACACACACACGACACCACAAATGTCACACTGTTGGGTTTCTACTATAGTCCCAAGATCATTCAAGCAATGAAAAATATGTGAATACAATAAAGAAGTATGGCGGAATCATACTTACAATGATCGGCTTTTGCGATGCGAGGAACAACAAAAATTCTTTAAGCTTTTCCTCCAAGGTGCTCACGGCTTTGGCCTCCATTTTTTTGCTCCATGATTTCTTTAAGCTCCAAGCTTTAAGTGTGCATTTCATGCTCATAGATGGGTTTCCCTATCACCTTCGTAAGACTCCTAATGTGTGCTAGCACCTTAGAATTTTGCCACAAAATTCCCTATTTGCTTCATTGTTCTCGGCTTTGGAGAAGAAAGAAAGAAGAAATTGGCCCAAGGCCGTGAGAGTGGGAGAGGAGAGGAGAGAAGTTTTCTTTTGTTTTCTTAAAACAATAATGAAAAATCAATTACCAAAATTTTGGTATAGGCTTTCAAAAAGTCAAACCAAATTTGCAGCCAAAATTTCATTAAATGTCCACACCAACCAACATCATGAATAGTGACTGCATGTCACTCACCAAAAAGGTGACTTGACATCTATCACTAAAGTGACAAGTGATGTGACGCGATGTGACTTGTGGGCCGCACTTGAATTCGAAATGCGAGTGGGCCCGCAAACACTCTCGGGCTCGGGTTCCATAATTCGAATTAACGAATTTTCCGTTGCGACGTAATTAAATCAAATTTAATTAAATAATTATGCCTAGCAAAATTACTATTAACATCGCTAGCGAATTAATTCTAAATTAACTCGTTTGCCCGAATTAAAATCTAATTTTAATTCCGCGTCGAAATCCAATTTCGTATAATATATCGAATATATTATTTTATCGATTAATTCCAAATTAATCGTTCTCTCTCTTTAAATAATATTTTATCCCAGATAAAATATCTCCGTAATTAATCCCAGATTAATTTTCTATCTCTATAATTAATCCCAGATTAATAAAGTGCGAGTCATATGTCATCGGTGAATCTTCGGGAAGCGACCCATGAGATCCCCGGATATGTTGGCAGTAAATCTGGTCATCGGACTATCCGAACACGTACGTACCTAGTACTACGTTTTTACCGATTTACAAGACATGGTTGGCTTCTAGCAAAGCATCGTGCCTACCCAATTCTCCAGAAATATTCTTAAAGGAATATGTAATCTTTATCAGACGTAGTATACATAGTATTGCGTATTACGATCCAGCATCGGATGTCACGTGCTAGGCCTGGGTCTGGAATTGTGTCTGCCCCGTACGAAGCACATATCGGATCTCTGGTAACTAGTCTCTGTAATCGGATAAACATGACCTAGTCATAATATCCCGATAGCTGCAGCATAAAAGAGCACCAGTTCCGTATCCTAAGTGATCATCATCTCCACTATGACTGGAGTGATACTTCCGTCTTGACATCACTCCCAATACACTACGATTCTCAATATACATAGAAGAGGCTACACAGAACATGTTAAAGCCCTGGACGACCAAAACCAAAGTCTATTGATTGTCGCAAGTATTAGCTGTGCAAGTCTCAGGTTAAGACCAAATACACCTACCCTGATTCGGACTTCCATAGACACATAGTCATACTACCAATGGAATTCCGATAAGTCTATCCAGAGAGAAGTTGTTTCCATACCATCGGTAATCACAACCTCTTATTACACTTGCATGAGTATCCTATACCCAAATATATGAGAACTATGCTGTTATTCTCCCACGACGTGCACAAGTGCAATACTAGTCTATTCCGCATTATTGATGTCCAATCTCGATAATACTACGACTAAGGATATTTAATGATTAAACCTTCGTGGATTGTTACTGTCTCATATCATCTCAATCCGGAACTAATCATAAGGACCTTTTATCATTTATACATCTTGGTAATCTAATTACAAATGATAAAAGAGCAATTTCCTTTATCACATAGTTAATTTGTACAACAACACCATGATCTGTACAAATAGTGATGCTACGGGTCATAATTGTCCAACAATCTCCCACTTGTCCTATAGCCAATCACTCAAGTGTCCTACACCCGAATTATGTACTGTTCGCTCAAACTTCTGCTGGAGAAAATACTTTCGTCAGTGGATTTGCAGTGTTATCATCTGATGCGATTTATTCGATCATCACATCGCCACGATGTATGATCCGAACGAATCAGATGAATATTTGAAGTATATATTTGGATCGTTGATGAGACCATTAATTCTTTAGCCTGTGCTGTAGCCTAGCTCAGTTGCTAACAGAACTACTCCTAATCTAATTAGGATTATTATCGATCCAAAAGGCTTCTATTGCTGCCTCAGCTGCACCAATATTCCACTTTTGTTGTTTATTCGGCAACAGTATCTTGCTTGGAATATTTCCAGCTCACTGTTCCGTTATTCAAACTATATAGTACCTTTATTACGACTTATAGTCGTTTTATCGGTTAGGAAACTTGCAACAGTTAACCCAGTCACTTCAAGTTCTCATTCTCCATAGTATAAGAAAGCATCTTTAGTTCATCTAAGATACTTAAGGATGTTCTTAACATCAATCTAGTGACTATCACTTGGATTGGCTTGATTGTGACTCCATATGCTCAAAACATATGAAACACCAGGTCGCGTACATTTATATCAATGTACGAGTTCTCAGAGAGTGCCAACAACTTTTAGATCTATCCTAGTAGATCCTTATTCCTAGAATAAAGGTTGTCTCTCCCAAGAATTCTACGGAGAATTTTCATGAAAGCCAAGCTTTCACCGATTGTATTATGGGAATGTCATTTCCAAGAAATGATATATCATCATTATTTAGGACATTCACTGTCAGTGCGCTCCCATTAACCTCCTTATATACACAAGAATAATTTTCGTTTTGAATTAAATCATATACCATTTGATTACATCAAAACGATAGTTCCAAGAACGTAATGCTTGCTTCAATCCATAAATGGATCGAATTAACTTGCAAATCTTGTTTGCTCGTTTTGGTACGACAAAACCGTCAGGATGTTGTAAACATCCTCCAAAAGGTTTCCATTTAAGGAAAGCGATTTTGACGTTGAGCTGCCATATTTCATAAATGAAACATGCAGCATTAGCAAGCATTATCCAAATGGATTTAACAATGGAAATGAATAAAAGGTTTCGTCGTAATCGACACAATGTTGATAATGATACATCTTCGCTATAAGCCCAGCTTAGTACGTTGGTATGTTCCTTCCATGTATATCTTCCTTGAAGACTTATATAGTACCAATAGGCACAATTCCTTCCGGTACAACAACCAGTGTCTAAACTTGGTTGGTATACATGGAATCCATTTCGGACTTCATGGCACTTTGCCATAATAGGGAGTCGATACCTTGTATCACTTCCCCATACGTAGATAGTTCGTATTCCTCAATAAGATTGACATCTTTATGAGGTGAGATCAGAAACCCATATCTCCTAGGTTGTTTTCTGACTCTCTCCGACTTACATGGTTCTTGTGTATTCGAAGATTATTGGTATAGTTTCATCATTGATGAACTATTTGTGTTCCATTAAGGACTCGGTGCCTGGAACAGTATTACTCTGATTTTCATCGAGTTTTACTTTCCTCCCACTTACCACTGCATATCAGTATTCCTTTTAGGAAAACCGCATAGTGAGCAACAATTAAATTGTTCTCATGTGAGTTGTATAAGTACTATACTTTGGTTACCCTAGGATAACTCACAACTTAGGCACTTATCCGATTTTGGTTTTAGTTTGGTATCATCCAAACATATGCCTAGCATACCCAAACCTTCAGGAATGAGAAAACCCGATTTCTTTCCTGTTCATATCTAATATGAAGTCTGTCAAACAGATTTTTATGGAACCTTATTCAAAATAAGTTTTGCACTGTTTAATGCGTATCTCTTGAAGGAAATGGTAGCTCAGAGCGACTTGTGATTAACCTTATCATGTCCAACAAAATTTGGTTTCTCTTTTCGGACACACCGTCAGAGGAGTCCTCATTGAAAGAATACTATACTCTTTCAAGTATTTGAGAAACTTATTGCTTAAGTATTTTCCATCATGGTCTAACCGTGACGGTTTTAATACTTTAGCTGGTCTGTCTGTCTACTTCGTGTCGAAACTCTTTGAATTCATCAAAAGTTTCCGATCCGTGTTTCACAAGAAACACATAACCATAACGCGATGCCACATCCGTAAAGGTTTCGAAGTATTCATATCCACCTTTAGCCTAGCTAGACATGGGCCCACTTACATCACTATGAACGAGGGCTAACAGATCGGTGGCATTTGCACTTTTACCAAGTAAAAAGTATTTCAGGCACTTTGCCTAATAAACTAGATTCGTAGACATTATTTGAATAGAATCAAATTCGTCCTAGTATCAACTCTTCGAAAGTGTGGATATACGAGTCTTGTTAATGTGTCCCAAACAACAATGCCACTTTAAGTTTCAACTGATCAATTGCTATTAAGCTATCCTGTCATGTCATATGTTGAGATTCATTTATATTCAAAATATAAATACTGTTATTCACATTTAATGTGCTTATCTCAATCATCTTTATACTTAAATGAAACACTTTAGTGTTCTAGAATATAAAGGTATACTCGCAACGAGTTATACTCTGATATAGAGATAATGTTTCTAGTCAAACTAGTTACATTGTAACAGTTTCCTAATTTAAGTACACATCCGAAGGGTAGTTCCTAAACTTAGGTATCTACGGTTAAATTAGCGACTCTCGTCCCATTTCCGACTCGCAGATAAATCTCAATTGAAGTCAGTATCCTGCTTATCAGCAGATTCTGCACACCAGTACATATGTATGTACCACATCTAGTACCTAAAATCCAATTTTATTACTAGTAGTGAACATGTTTATGACAAACATATTTGAAGCCGGAGCCTTACCCCACCTTTACTTCCTTCATGTCTGCCTTGTCCATACGGCAGTCACGCTTCTAGTGACCCCGTTTGCCACAGTTTTGGCAGACATCTTGGGATATGTCTTTTATCTTCCCAGAAGACTGTGATGATTTTGCCTTTGCCCCTTTTCCACACCCCAGAAGCTTTTGGCCAAGCCTTGGCCTTCTGGGATATTGAAGTAAGATGCGCCTTGCGCTTCTTGCCTATTGCAAACTCTAGCTTTGTCTCCTTGAGTATAGCCATTAACTCTCCAAGAGTTTTCTATTGCAATTTGTACTTTTGAGATCTAAGGATAGATCTATGAAGATCCTTCAATTTCAATATCATACTATAAGGATCTAATCCTTAGTTTTGACTAAGAAATTAAGGAGTCTTTGCGGCAAGCATAACGGATTAAGCACTAAAGTTATCATCACATGAATATTCCAAATATCATGTTCTACTATTTGCTCAACTCCGGGCTTAGGCTCGAGACGTCACTCTATCAAATAAAGTAACTTCTCGGTCTCCAGGACTATCCTGAGATTTTATTCCCAATCTGAAAATTAAAGCCGTTTAAAAACATTTTCATCCAGGATTATGTTCTAAACGCTAATATTTCATTTATCTTGATTCCAATAGTCTAACTATCAAATCAACTGTAACGACCGGTAGAGATTACTACTACCTATGACGATATTATTACGTTCGGGATAAAGTAATCCAAGATAAATCATGTTGGGATTCAAATACAGTTATGAAAACACTTTGGGAACGATCGGTAAATTTTTCGAGGTCCTGAAAGGAAACTGTACCGTATGCCCCTTTTGTATTATATATAGTATTTTGGGCATAAGTTTTTCATACAAACTCGGAATTTTATGAATTTTATATCTTCGGAAATCTTAGACCGAGACCTACAACTTCCACGTTAAATAATTTTTCAAAATCGGACCAGAACTGGGTCAAAATGCAGGTAAAATTCTGGATGAATAGTAGTTTCGGGTCTAAATGGAAATTTCTCAAACTTTCCACAATTTTCTACACATTTCTTCCATTTGCAAAATATCTAATGAGCCCACTATATAAAGGAATCACTATTTAGCATTTTCACAAATATTAAACAAATAGAAATAGAAAGAAAAGAGGAAAACCGTAGGAGGAAAAGGAGGGAAGAGGAAGAAGAAAGAAGAAGAAGAAAAGGAGAAGTGGAAGAAAGAAGAAGAAGAAAAAGGAGAAGAGAAAGGAAAGAAAAGAATAATGAAGCTTGAAGCTTGGAGCAACTATGAAGATGAAGAAAAATCAAGAGGAAAGAGGTAAGATATCCTTGACCCATTTTGTGAAAATTTAGATTTTAATAAATTGATGATTTGAGTGTGTTGTTGGATGGATAAAAATGGAGTTTGAAAAGTTATATTGATAAAATGGGGATTTTTAGAGTGGATTTAGATTGCTTTTCTAATTTGTGGGTTTTATAAGATAATGAAACTTTGAGTAATAATGAGATGATTTGGTATGTTGGTTTTTGTATTGGAAGAGTCAAACAAGGAAGCATAAATAGAGTAGTGAATGAGAACTTGACAGTAAGTTGGTATGCTATACTTTCTGGACAGGCTGTGGTATTTAGGTTATAACATGAGTTTTAGGTATCTGTTTGACAGGCCGTTAAATTCTGAGTAAACTAGAAACATAGGGGAATATCATATTCAAAATTCAGAATTTTTAGACTTAATAGGGAGTCGTAACGAATTTTCAAACTTGGCCGCACTGCAGTAAACTACTGGTTCTGTGGTAACAGAACAAGGTGTAAAGAAAACTTTATAATTTTCGTTCTAGAGGTCGAAATCAAGTTCCGTAAAATTTTGGGTACTTTAGACACATAAGAGAGTAACATATCCAAAATTTAGAATTTTTGGACTTAAGACGAGGTCGGAACGAATATTTGAAGATGGGCGACCTGCTGCCCTATTAATTACTATTATCCAATTGTATAATCAACTATAATTGAAGTAGTTTGAATACAATCCAACTTTTAAATTAAAACAACGATTAAATATTAGTCCAACTAATATATTAATTATTTGACGAAAAATGTGAAATGAGCGCGTATTGGCAAGTAACTAAACGAATATTGCAAATTTAATACTTGCCTCCCACTATTTTTCGGTGAGCCTCTAACCCTCTGTGGAGTACTCGGGAAACCTTGTTTCCTAGTGGGCTAGGATCCCATTAAATAACACACAATCTTGACTTTGGCCAAAAAATTGTATGATAATTAACTAGGTAGATCTCTAAGATCAATTGGATCCCATCCAATTCCTAGATCCAGTAGGTGGACATCCAAGTCCGAAACATATATCATATATACTCCAATATATCCAATATATTCCCTAACATTTTTCCTCTGAATCAACTAAGCTTTGGCTTTGGCACAACAAACTTAATGATTCCAGTTAAGCGGAACCCATTGACTTTGGAAAGCTTCGTAATCGATGTCGATGGACAAGAAATGATCTTGACTTTGGCCAACAAATCACAACTTAGACAAGACACTGATATGGAACAAAGCCTTCATGATTCAAACACATCCGCGACGGACAAAGATCTTGACTTTGGCCAACAAACCAGTGCCAATCTTGGATATTGAGTAAGAATCACTCAATGGAAGGAAAAACGCTTAATATATAGTGAGGGTTTTCGCATAATTGGCAACCAATTAATTATCTTTGTTAAGGTCTCATCATCATACACCCTTAAACATGCATTCTAAAAACATAATAAGGCGCGTATAAATAAAATAATAATGATATGCGGATGGATATTTAACACATTTTGTTCCTAGAAGAAATCTCTCCCTTTCCTCTCTCCCGCTAGCACAAATATTACTTCTACCCAATTACATAACACTTCTAAGAAACCTCATTTACATTGAGGGGAATAGGTGAGAAGAGAAATACAAAGAGTCAAGAGGATATGTTGGACACGCAGGTCCAATATAAATTCTAAATTTATTACAACAATTTCCAAAATTGCCCTCACCCATCTAATATCCATCCGATATACATTATTCATACATCGCATCCATGTATTCACACAAAGCATGTTATCAATCAATCTAATCCAATTAATTAATCTGAAATTAATGACCATCCAATGTTCAAACAACGATTTGATTTTGCGCGAGTCCGACTCGTTTTAAGAATAAGTACTCAAAGTACGAATTCTTTAATTATATTAAACTACAATATTAAATCCAATTTAATTTGTATTTAATACTAATTCTATATTTAATTCTAAATTAAATAATTACACCTTTTAATGTGCCTTTATGACTTAGATTCCAAATCTAATCGTTACGGGTCTCAAAGCCCAATTAACATCCAATGTCAATTTAATTAAAGTCCAATGGTCTTTCAATTAATTTCTTAAGGCATGGACTTTGGTCAATATGGGTCAAACCCAAATACCAAAGCCCAATTAAGGAATCACCCTTATTTGCCATGAAACCAATTTAGGCCCATTAGGCCCAATTAAAATTAAAGGTCCATTTAGTTATATTTGGATTTTATGGATATGGTTTTGGGCCCAACTGGATCCAACCAATTAGCCTAAACCAAACTTGGCCCAACCAAGCCCATTAAGCCCAAATACAACTTTACAAGCCCAATTCCAAATTTGACCCAATTAATTTAAATTACAAAATTCCAAATTTCACAATTAAATTAATCTAAGTGTATAGCCATAATTAATTACTCAAATTAATATTTCCAAAACACCAATTTACACAATTAATTATGCTTATCATCATCAACACATGTCCAACATCATTGAATCATAAAATCATATCATTTTCCATGCTTATCATTCACGGAAATTTGGGGTTTTATTGTCCGATTCCGAATTCAATCCAATTAAATCCTAAATCAACAATTCCCAAATGATTTCAACTTATCCAATGATCAAAAATAAAAATCTCCATGACTTAGGGCAAGCTAAAACTTTCGGCCAAGCCAAGTTTTTGGGGAAAAATTCATCCAATTCAATTTTCATCAAATTGATCATGCATAACACTATGTTATCATCATTCAAGCATATTCAAATAATCAATTTCATCCAAACATGCTCAAATCAATTTTACCCAATTTTACCCTAATTCAAATTTCATGCTTAAACAAGGCTCTGATACCATTGTTGGGTTTCTACTATAGTCCCAAGATCATTCAAGCAATGAAAAATATGTGAATACAATAAAGAAGTATGGCGGAATCATACTTACAATGATCGGCTTTTACGATGCGAGGAACAACAAAAATTCTTCAAGCTTTTCCTCCAAGGTGCTCACGGCTTTGGCCTCCATTTTTGTGCTCCATGATTTCTTTAAGCTCCAAGCTTTAAGTGTGCATTCCATGCTCATAGATGGGTTTCCCTATCACCTTCGTAAGACTCCTAATATGTGCTAGCACCTTAGAAATTTTGCCACAAAATTCCCTATTTGCTTCATCTTGTTCTCGGCTTTGGAGAAGAAAGAAAGAAGAAATTGGCCCAAGGCCGTGAGAGTGGGAGAGGAGAGGAGAGAAGTTTTCTTTTGTTTTCTTAAAACAATAATGAAAAATCAATTACCAAAATTTTGGTATATGGCTTTCAAAAAGTCAAACCAAATTTGCAGCCAAAATTTCATTAAATGTCCACACCAACCAACATCATGAATAGTGACTGCATGTCGGGCTCGGGTGGGCCCGCAAACACTCTCGGGCTCGGGTTCCATAATTTCGAATTAACGAATTTTCCGTTGCGACGTAATTAAATCAAATTTAATTAAATAATTATGCCTAGCAAAATTACTATTCACGTCGCTAGCGAATTAATTCTAAATTAACTCGTTTGCCCGAATTAAAATCTAATTTTAATTCCGCGTCGAAATCCAATTTCGTATAATATATCGAATATATTATTTTATCGATTAATTCCAAATTAATTGTTCTCTCTCTTTAAATAATATTTTATCCCAGATAAAATATCTCTGTAATTAATCCCAGATTAATTTTCTCTCTATAATTAATCCCAGATTAATAAAGTGCGAGTCATACGTCATCGGTGAATCTTCGGGAAGCGACCCATGAGATCCCCGGATATGTTGGCAGTAAATCCGGTCGTCGGACTATCCGAACACGTACGTACCTAGTACTACGTTTTTACCGATTTACAAGACATGGTTGGCTTCTAGCAAAGCACCGTGCCTACCAAATTCTCCAGAAATATTCTTAAAGGAATATGTAATCTTTATCAGGCGTAGTATACATAGTATTGCGTATTACGATCCAGCATCGGATGTCACGTGCTAGGCCTGGGGCTGGAATTGTGTCTGCCCCGTACGAAGCACATATCGGATCTCTGGTAACTAGTCTCTATAATTGGATAAACATGACCTAGTCATAATATCCCGATAGCTGCAGCATAAAAGAGCACCAGTTCCGTATCCTACGTGATCATCATCTCCACTATGACTGGAGTGATACTTCCGTCTTGACATCACATCCAAAGTATATTGATTGTCGTAAGTATTAGCGGTGCAAGTCTCAGGTTAAGACCAAATACACCTACCCTAATTCGGACTTCCATAGACACATTTTCATACTACCAATGGAATTCCGATGGGTCTATCCAGAGAGAAGTTGTTTCTGTACCATCGGTAAACACAACCTCCTATTACATTTGCATGAATATCCTATACCCAAATATATGAGAACTATGTCGTTATGCTCCCACAACGGGCACAAATGTAATACTAGTTTATTCCGCATTATCGATGTCTAATCTCGATAATACTACGACTATGGATATTTAATGATTAAACCTTCCTGGATTGATATTGTCTCATATCATCTCAATCCTGAACTAATCATAAAGACCTTTTATCATTTGTACATCTTGGTAATCTAATTACAAATGATAAAAGAGAAATTTCCTTTGTCACATAGTTAATTTCTACAACACTATGATCTGTACAAATAGTGATGATATGGGTCATAATTGTCCAACACACACACCACAGCACGTTGAACATGCATGCACAACCACCTTAAATAAACCCACACGTCAAGACAAACAACCCTTAAACTACCCCATAACCGATCAAATAAATCCTAAAAGCCCTTCGCCGAAGCCACCAAGAAACAACTCCATGCAGGCCACGTAAACAGCAGCCCTAATCCACGTGAAAACAGTCCCCATAACCAGTCCAGAACACGTACAAAAAGCCCCCCTCCAAACCGAACAAAACACCCCTAAAAAACAGTCCGTAAAATAACAGAAAACGGTCCCCCAAAACAGTGAACAACTCACCCAAAAAACAGTCCCCGAACACTCCTGAAAACAGTCCAGAAAATAAGCCCAAACTGCAGTTCAAACAGCGGCAAAAAGAAAAGAAAACAGCGGTTGAAAATAGCGAGCGAAAATAACGAACCAGTGAAAACAACAGAAATGCTAACCCTTCCGGCGACGTCCCAACGCACTCTCGAGAAGCGACTTAAAAGGTAAGACCTGAGGGCACCCTTTGTTATATTTTATTTTGTCGTCCTGGAAACGACATGCTTGGTTGGACGTGGAATACGTCCAACCGGGCATGCGAAGTCTTATATTAAAAACAGCCAAACTATTGGTCACATCTCTCTTTTATTATTCCTCCATTTATATTTCCGCATTTATCTATTTGATATGTTCATGAGATTGTGCGCTCGCTTTTATTTCATTTACTCATATGTGTGCAAACTTAGATATAGGTTATTCTTGCATGTGTATGTTGCGTAGGCTTGGTTATATTATTGCATAAATCCGTTCATTACAAACGACATATGTAAGAGACCATTCCGAACCCAACGGTTTGAGGTCTTCCCTTGCGAGGGGTGAGTGCGGCCTTAAATCATTTCCCAGTTCACACTGGGTGGTGACTCATTTATTCTCTGGTTTAGTCCCCCGCAGGCTACTCCGTACTCCCGACCGGGCCGCGAGCCTGGAACAGCGTCGCCGATTTCTGTGTCCTACAGTCTGGCGACTCCACTGGGGATAGAGAATCGGCCCCGAAATAATGTCTTGTAATGTTTGTGATTTTCGCTTTAGTTAACTGTGTCTGCAAGTGGGTTGGGTCCAAGGGGTTTAACCAAATGCATTATTAGAGCTAGGTAATGGTTTTGTGTCTTCCTTCATTCACTACCTTTCTATAACTGAAAGGAAAAGCTGTGAAGGCACCTAGATAATCATTTACTCGAAGCTTACCGTGATGGACTAATTTGGAGGACCTATTGTTTATTCCTGTCACCAGGCGATAAGAGCCTAAGAGGCTTGAGTATTTAAGAGAGTCCGCTCCACCCTCTATCTGGGGAATCTTCAATAAGAAATCCATTTGACAGTCAGTCATGTATCATCACTCGTTGGTACGTACCTTAGCGTATAAAAAAGGTGCGCTCACTTGGTCGCTCGAACCCTTGAGTGGGGAGACCTAGTTGTTGGCAATCATTCGCCAGCGGGAGCCTTTGTCTACACTCCCATAAACCCACATGTGAACCATAGTTGTATGACCAATAGAAACCACCCCTTTATGCTTGTGTTTGGGACCATCATCATTTGGATTCATTTGGACTTTTTGTCATGAGGTGTGAGCTTGTTGGGGCATTTAAACTGGGACGAGATTGTATCTTATGACGATTGGGCCGAAAGTTTCTAAAATGCCGATGGGCCACTCAGTGTTTGGGCCCCTTATCATTTGAAGTTATTTAGCCACGTTATCGTAAAAGTGTAAACCTGTTGGGCCCTTTTCAACTGGGACAAGTTTACACCTTGCAGTTGTATGATTGAATGCTTTAAAATGATAATGGGCCAACTTGTATGAAAACCTTGATGGGCTTAGAAAATCCAAACATGACCCAAGTATGCCAGAAGCATGAGTCCGAGTGTGGGAGAGAAATATATATGTTATTTTGATAACCACTGGCATCTCATGCATACACGCATCATGTTAACCCCGTGTCTTAAAAGCCATCATAGATATCCGTTGGGTTAGGAATAAAGAAGATTTGTCAAGAAGAGTTTAGCAAACCTGGATGTCGGGGAAAAAGGAAACCGAGGAATAGAAAACTTTACGGTAATGATAGAAAGACCATTGTAAAAAAAAAAGAGAAAAAAAAAAAGAAAAAGAAAAAAAAGAAAAAAAAGAAAAAAAAGAAAAAAAAGTTATTTGTTCTTAGTCCTTAATAATTAGGCATAAGTCCGATGATGAAATTGTTTGCTTTAGGGGGAAACCTTAGAAACGATAAACTCTTGATGTGCTTTTATCTGATACTTTGAGTGATTGATCTATGTTAGACTCGTAAGCACTTCACTATAGGTTCTTAGCGGTGAAAACCTAAGTAGTTGACAAGGTGACTAGTTGAAGAAATTGTAGGTCGGTGAATGATCATTTACTTAGATGTCTATCTTGATTTGCTTATGTTATGATGTGTGGTATGGTTGAAAATGAAAAAAAAAATTCTCTAAAGAAAAGAATTGAACCACTTATAACCGATAAGCGTGAAGCTATCCATGGGCGAGTATTAGGACCACCATGAGGAGAAATTCTACCTTAAAGGGTAGGTGTGTTGAAAAAAAAAGAAAAAGAAAAAGAAAAAGAAAAAGAAAAAAGAAGAAGTTCAAGACGAAAAGAAAAAAGAGAGACAAAAGAGAAAGAAAACCATATCACATTGAGCACAGAAAAGCAACTACAGGGCATAATTGAGACATCTAGGTTGGTTTGACCCATCAATCCCAATTTTTTGACGAAATCATTAAGTTGGCTTACCTGGGGATGAATCTGTAAAGGAACCTTTGCACACACACACTTTGAGTCTGGCTTAGATCATTTATTCAAAGACTTAGATTTGAGTTGCGATTGAATGTTTTGAAGGTTCTCTGGTTTCAATACTGGGCATTCTTTGAGGGCAACAATATGTATAACTATTGGGACTATTTCGTAAGAGGCAGTATAGTATGTTGGTATGGAACGTCACATCACATGATCCATCTTGACCTAGTGCAAACAACAGAGAGCAGAAAACTAAGCCAAGACTGGGGGCGACCAGTCTACCACCCCGCAAATAAGGGACATAACGAGAACTTGAGCAAATGAGACTAAAGAGGACTGACCAATCACCAGAAAAGAACTGGCAGAAGGAAACATAAAACAGGCCTAGGGGCGACTAAAGATTTTTGTAGGCGAGAGGCACTGAGGAGCACAAGGAAGGCCTAACCCATCAGAATAGGAAATACATACATGCATACACGCCACATACACACATTTTTTGTTTTGTTTTATTCGCAGGTTGTGAAGAAAAGGAAAAAGTGGCAAAGACAAGCAGTTTCGGGAATGAATCCCAAGGTCGAGGCCCACTTCATCAGCAGTTTCGGGAATGAATCCCAGGGTCGAGGCCCAATTTATCAGCAGTTTCGGGAATGAATCCCATGGTCGAGGCCCACATTACCAGCAGTTTTGGGAATGAATCACAGGTTCGAGGCTCACACTGTCAGTAGTTTTCGAGAATGAATCCCAGGGTCGAGGCCCACACTGTCAGCAGTTTCGGGAATGAATCCCAGGGTCGAGACCCACACTGTCAGCAGTTTTCGGTAATGAATCCCAGGGTCGAGGCCCACACTGTCAGCAGCTTCGGGAATGAATCCCAGGGTCGAGACCCACATTATCAGCAGTTTGAGGAATGAATCCCAGGGTCGAGGCCCACACTGTCAGCAGTTTCGGGAATGAATCCCAGGGTCGAGGACCACACTGTCAGCAGTTTCGGGAATGAATCACAGGGTCGAAGCCCACACTGTCAATAGTTTCGGGAATGAATCCCAGGGTCGAGGCCCACATTACCAGCAGTTTCGGGAATGAATCTCAGGGTCGAGGCCCATTTTATCAGCAGTTTGGGGAATGAATCCCAAGGTCGAGGCCCACATTATCAGTAGTTTCGAGAATGAATCCCAGGGCCGCGGCCCACATTATCAGCATTAGGAATGAATCCCATGGTCGAGGCCCACTTTATCAGAAGTTTCGGGAATGAATCCCAGGGTCGAGGCCCACTTCAGCAGCAGTTTTGGGAATGAATCCCAGGGTCGAGGCCCACATCATCAGCAGTTTCGGGAATGAATCGCAGGGTCGAGGTCTACATTATCAGCAGTTTCGGGAATTAATCCCAGGGTCGAGGCCCACTTTATCAGCAGTTTGTGGAATGAATCCCAGGTTGAGGCCCACATTATCAGCAGTTTCGGGAATGAATCCCAGGGCCGAGGCCCACATCATCTGCAGTTTCTGGAATGAATCCCAAGGTCGAGGCCCACTTCATCAGTAGTTTCGGGAATGAATCCGAGGGTCGAGGCCCACTTCATCAACAGTTTTGGGAATGAATCCTAGGGTCGAAGCCCACTTCATCAGCAGTTTCGGGAATGAATCCCAGGGTCGAGGCCCACATTACCAGCAGTTTCGGGAATGAATCCCAGGGTCAAGGCCCACGCCATCAACTTTGATTGGGAATGAATCCCGGAGATCGAAGCACCTCACCACCTCTTATCAGCTCAGTTTGGTAGTGATTCCTAGAGATCGCAGCATCTTGCAGGGATGAACCTTGGGGTCGTAGCACCTCACCACCAAATCAACTCAGTTCGAAGCAACATGCAAGTCAGGCAGCAGCTAGAGAGCCAGGTAAGTAAAAATGCATTGCATAACTTTGATAGGATTGCCACTGTCACACACTGCACAAGTCCCATCAAAGTGGGGGCGACTGTAGGCACTGCATTTTTACATATAAGTCCCGAGGATGAGCCTCGTATGGAGGCACTACCCGATAAGTTGCGGAAGTCGCGGGAAACAGATGTCGGAAGGGAAAATTCAGAAATCAATACCTTGTTGGACTTAATTCGTTTGCTTAGCTTCAGGTTCGCTCGTTGGATCTCTGTTTTAAAATTCATCCTTAGCCCACACACCACCAACCCACACGCCCAAGCCAACCAAAAAAGGCCAAGCCACACGCCCAAGCCTCCAAGCCCAATCCAAAATAATTAAACACATGTTAAAATCAAATCAAATCACCTTCCCAAATTAAATAAATCAAATCAAATCACCTTCCCAAATTAAATAAATCAAATCAAATCAAATCACCTTCCCAAATTAAATAAATCAAATCAAATCACATGCCTAAACTAATAAATTAAATAAATCAAATAAATCTCTTTCCTAAACTAAATCAAATCACCTTCCCAATTAAACAAATCATTTCCTTATAACAAACTAATTAAAAAGATATCCCCTATAAATGCATGATTCATTTCCTACCCAAATAAGGACAACCCTAACCCTCTCCTATAAAAAGAGACATAAACCAAACCTTTAAGGACCTAACACTCATTCGGCAGTCCCTCATCTCTCTTCTCTCACAGACTACATACAATTCTAAACCTTAAAGCTCTCGGCCTTGGTCCATCTTCACTCCATTTGGCTCTCTTCACACACAACTCATCTCTCTCATTGGAGCTCATTCACAGCAAACCTTCACCAACATATCGAATAAACCCTAAAACTCTCTTCACGCCTCTCTCTCTCTCTAAAGACAAAACATAAAAATAAACCCTAACGGATCCACTCAGCTTCTCTCAACTCTCGGTAACCACCATCAAATAACCCTAACTCACATGAATCATCGCAGAAAGACAACAAAAACCTAAACTAATCACTCAGCAAAGCCAAACCCAACCGACAACCCATCTACACACGGCTCACAGTCCACTCACACACAGTCCACAGTCCACTCACGCACACAATGACACACACACGCAACAACACAATCCCTTCACAAAAGCCACTAAGAAGAGCGCACACACACACTCAAGAAAAACATACACCTGGCTCTCTCTCTCACTCAACAGATACATGCACTCTTCCCTAAACAAACACACACACGGCACCAGAAAGGTCACACACCACTGCACGTTGAACACGCATGCATAGCCACCTTAAATAAACACACACGTCAAGACAAACAACCCTTAAACTGCCCCCATAACCGATCAAACAAATCCTAAAAGCCCTTCGCCGAAGCCATCAAGAAACACCTCCATGCAGGCCACATAAACAGCAGCCCTAATCCACGTGAAAATAGTCCCCATAACCAGTCCAGAACACGCACAAAAAGCCCCCTGCAAACCAAACAAAACACCCCTAAAAAACAGTCCAGAAAATAACCCAAAACGGTCCCCCAAAATAGTGAACAACTCACCCAAAAAACAGTCCCCGAACACCCCTAAAAACAGTCCAAAAAATAAGCCCAAACTGCAGTCCAAACAGTGGCAAAAAGAAAGGAAAATAGTGGTTGCAAATAGCGAGCGGAAATAGTGAACCAGTGAAAATAGCGAAAATACGTTACCTTCCAGTGACGTCCCAACGCACTCCCGAGAAGCGACTTAAAAGGTAAGACCTGAGGTCACCCTTTGTTATATTTTATTTTGTCGTCCTGGAAACGACATGCTTGGTTGGATGTGGAATACATCCAACCGGGCATGCGAAGTCATATATTAAAAACGGCCAAACTATTGGTCACGTCTCTCTTTTATTATTCCGCCATTTATATTTCCGTATTTATCTATTTGATATGTTCATGAGATTGTACGCTCGCTTTTATTTCATTTACTCCTATGTGTGCAAACTTAGATACAGGTTATTCTTGCATGTGTATGTTGCGTAGACTTGGTTATATTATTACATAAATCTATTCATTACAAACGACATAAGTAAGGGACCATTCTGAACCCAACGGTTTGAGGTCTTCCCTTGCGAGGGGTAAGTGCGGGCTTAAATCATTTCCCAATTCACACTGGGTGGCGACTCCTTTATTCTCTGGTTTAGTCCCCCGCGGGCTACTCCATACTCCTCTACCGGGCCGCGAGCCTGGAACAGCGTCGCCAATTTCTGTGTCCTACACTCACCTTTATAAATCAATGGACATAACATGCTATGCAGGAGTTCGTAGTATACTCAAGATTCAGATCAATCTATATGTGACCATCTAGTAGATTGAAATGAATTTATTTATTTAACGGAAATTATAATAAATTCATTTCTACCTAGGTTTAGTCTTATATGATCAAATCATATAAGGCGCCTCTATTCTCATGTCATCACATGGACTATCCCAGATCAAGGTCATCATACATTTATAGAATGGACCGCAGCTATAGATAAACAATAAACAAGTACCCACTTTGTTTGCTCTCTATAGACTATTTTAGATTACTAACTACATACTGAATATTATACAGAGGATATAGATAGAAACATCAAATCCCTGAGGTATAATACAGTCGACTTGTAAATTTGCGATCTCTTAATAACACTCGAAACTCATTTCTACAATGTACCGTGATTTTAACATATCACAAACACGTGCATGATATCTATGCCTTGTACACAGAACTGACGGATTCTATCTGATACTCACAGGTTATCATGAGCATTAGTCCACACCCAACGAACATGTGAATGTCTGATCTAAATAGATCGGTAACGTGATTGCCATCAAAGTGTGGAGGATAACTCATATATCCACATTGGTATCTCAAGTCGAATGACCACTATGTTACTTGACTCGAGAAGATTCCTATTAACGTTGGTGTACCATCTATTA
>SKCR01018085.1:0-20501 GCA_019454045.1 Zanthoxylum bungeanum | reverse complement strand
GATATGTTTATAAATAAACTTTCATTGCCAAAAGGTGTACACTCCAACATAATTTTAGGACAAAAATATTTCTCTCTTTTCAACAAATACATGTGAATATTGTGGGCACCATATATTGATTAAAACCTTTTTTGATGTGTGTATGGAAGAAGGGTAAAAAGTACAGGGGAATTTATTTATTTTGTCATTTAGAAAGAAATAAAATAATTATTAGCTTGGATAAGAATTTTTCAGTTTTCACTTGAATTACTAGGGACTTGTAATAAGCTGGTTGGGGGTGTGATGAACACTAAAAATTACATATTTAGTATACGAAAAATCAATTATTTTACACTTGTAGTTTCAATAATCCCCTTAATTTGGCACATCTGTGAAATAATATTTTACATTATTTTTTGTATATTTTTATTGTGTATTTTTGTTATTTGGTAGGTAAAATACTGCTTGGAAGCTCGACAGGAAAAATCAGACTTGGAAAAGGGCAAAAACGAAAAATCAGTAGCAGCGTCGCAACGCGTGGATGAAATTTTGCCTATAAATTGAAGCTTCCAGCAACAGAAATTTTCATACTTTCTTTCCGAATTCTCTATAGATTTTTGGAGAGAGAGTGTCTTGTGTGTTTATTTATTTAAGCTTTTTGTAATTTCTTTTTCTTTTAGTAATAAAATTACGAGTGTTTTAAATTACAGAAAGAGTTGTTAATTTCTTTTGTTGGGGTAAATGGTGAAGCTTTTATAATGAAAACTCTGATCAATCTCGCTTATATTATAATAAATAAATTATAGTCTAATGATTAAAACTTGATTTAAATCTGGATTAATTATCGACAAATCTTGCTACCGTCTATATGGCTACCGCCTGTATGGGTGGTTTTACATATTTTGGCATAAATAAGTACATAATTGGACTTGTTATCGACAGAAATGAACACTACCTATATGGTTGGTTTTATATGTTTTGGCATAATTAATTCTTGAGATAAATTAATTGGGTAACAATGACAATTTATATATTATAATAAAGCTAGATTTCTAGATTTGAATTATTAAAAGTGGATCCCCTAACTCTAGCATTTTATTTTATTATTGCTTATTAATCTAAAAGTTTCCAACTACTTCAACAAATCAAATATTTTTCTTTTCGCTATACTTATCATTCTATTTTACTAAATCTATTCCTTGTGGATCGACCTCGGACTTATCGGGTTATTTTATTACTTCGACACTTTTATACTTGAGAGTAAAGAATCACTTTTTAAACGTGTCAGTGTATGTCCGGCCATATGTGCAGTGTAATCCAAAATCACATAATCATAATAATGTGAAGAATAAAGGAAAAAAAAAATAAATTGGAGAACACATGCAAAGTATGATGAAAGCAATAAAAGGACAAGTAAGAAAAAACCAAAATAAAACGACTATTTCTTCCTTGGTACATGGAGTTGTATCCCATGTACAGACCGCACTACTGTCCATTCGAATTCAGCTACAGAATTTACATCTAGGTTTTCATCCTATATACCATAGGAAAGCATATTGTCGGATGTGGTCTTACATACGGCCGGATTTAATTTATAACTTGTGTATGTTCGACCGAACATATAGTATGTCCGAACGGACATACAATATGGCCGGTCAGAGATACTGTGTCAAAACAATAAATACGGAATTAAGTGATAATGGTCCTCAAGTCTTACCTTATGTGTATCTTGGCTCCAATTGGTTGTTATCGTTTTTCCTACTAGAGAGATTTAAGGTGGTTTGTGAGTACGTGATTTATTGTTATGTGTGTTGTTTTCCTTAGTTTTTAGCAGAACATCAGTTAAAAGCTTCAGAATTCGGATATAGAAGAGTCTATTTTGTTTGTGTGAAGCTTTTCTTTTATAGTGATGGTTTCTTAGTTTAGGAAGGAAACAAATCATTTAAAAGAGAAGTTGATAATCATAGAAGGTGATAATATGGAAAAAGATAATTGGGGAAAGTGTTTGAGAAGGAAAGAATCTGGTTTCATAGAAATTGGCTAAGAAAGAAAAAGACTGAGTCCTTGTGAAAAATTAAAAACACAATGCATGTCCAACTGGATGTGGAGGTGTATCCGGCCGGAGGTGATGGTAATGTCGGGCCGAACTTAAGGATATATCCGTCCAGATGTAGATGATTTATCTCCAATTTTTAAACCTTACAATCCCCCTAAACTTCCAGACAGTTCCCCTACATGAGACTCATCATCGGGCTGTGAAAATATAATGTCTACAGTCGTACCCACTTTGGTAGGCTTGTGCAGTTTGTGACAATAACATTCTTATCAAAGTCATACATGCATTTTCACTTACCTGGTTTCCTGGGAATCACCAAAGTTACCTACTTCTGTCGCAATTTATTTTGTTGATAAGTAGGCCCTCGAGCCTTTCTATCCTTATATGATGTTGAGATGCTTCGATCTCATTAGACTTCATTCTTAGCTCCAAAAGATTATAGACCCGCAGGCCGCCGATACCTTGATCGGTGTTGAGATGCTTTAATCTTGACAGGATTCATTCTTGGATTCCATAGGTGATGGACCCTCAAGTCCTTGGGTTTCGTTCCTGGTTGAGTTAGTTGATAGACCCATAGGTCGCTGATACCTCGATCAGTGTCGAGATACTTTAATCTCGGCAGGCTCCATTCCCAGCTCCAATAGGTAATGGACCGTCGAGTCCTCGGACTTCATTCACGGTTGAGATGGTTGATTGACCTGTAGATGCTTCGATAAGTGTTGAGATACTTCGATCTTGCCAAGCTTCATTCCCAGTTCCAAAAGATAAAAGACCTGCAGGCCGCTGATACCTCAATCAGTGTTAAGATGATTTAATATCGCCAAGCTTCATTCTCGGTTCAATATGTGATGGACCCTCAAGTCTTCGGGCTTCGTTCCTGATTAAGATGGTTGATAGACCCGCAGCCTTCCGATGGTTTGATCTAGCCATACATCATTCTTGGCTTTAATAGGTAATTGACCCTTGAGTCATCGGGCTTCATTTTGGTTGAGATGGTTGATAGACCCGCAGGCCTCCGATGCTTCGATTGGTGTTGAGATGATTTGATCTCGCCAAGCTTCATTCCCAGCTCCTATAGGAAATGGACCATTGCGTCTTCTGATGCTTTGATCAGTATTGAGATTCTTTGATCTGTTAGGCTTCATTCCCAGCTCTAGTAGTTGATATACTCGCAGGCCGCTGATGTTTTAATCATTGTCGAGATGCTTCGATCTTCTGCGGGTTCAGGGAGAAATGGTCTTTCAAGAACATAGAAAATCTTTTCTTGTCGTAAGACAATTTTAAGGTTTTAAACCAGTCATTGTAATTGTCCCCTTGAGCTTATGCTCATCAAGGATGGAGCGAAGTGATACTCTGTTTGCAATTTGAATGTTTGTGAAATATTTTAACCCACCTATTAAGAGAAAATGTTAAAATTAGGAATATGTTTTCATTAATGTTTCATAATAACATTGGCTTTTAATATTATGAAGTTTCTCTCACTCAATTGTTTTAAAATTTTAAGCAAATCGCATCACCCCAATATGATGGATTTCTTGTATGCAAGGATCCCATTATTATCATTTCATAACTCCGACTAGGGCCGATCGTTATAAAATATGATAATTAGGTAGGTTCCCAACCAATTTATGATATAAATCACAATTCCTTGATCATTGGGTTGAGCAATCAAACATGACATAGTTTATGCTAGTCCTTGTGGACACCCAATCTTTGCCACTAAGTTATAAGACCATGCCTAAGGTTCGCTGCGTCTTATGACTCAGAAAAGTCAAACCATTGTCAATAGTATGATTTAGGGATAAATTGGTATTGGTCAGTCTGGTAAAGCCTAGTCTTGCCAATACGGTTTAAGCCCTTTGGATCTATATTTTACAATGGGAGGTAAATTTTAGACTTAAATTATTATTGAAGATTTTAGCAAGTTTAAGTGAATAACTGTCAAATGGATTCCTCCATTGAAAATTCCCCAGAGGGAGGGTGGAGCGAACTCTCTTAAATACCCTTACCTCTTAGGCTATTATTGCTTTGGTGACAGGAATAAACAATAGATCCTCCAAATTAGTCCAACACTTTAAATATGCTTTAAGGTAAGCTTTGAGTAAATGATTATCTAGATGTCTTCACAGTTTTTCCTTTTGGCTATAAAAAGGTAGTGAGTGAAGGAAGACACCAAATCATTATCTAACTCTAGTAATACCTTTGGTTAAATTAACTTTAGTTTGGAAAGTTTTATTAACCCCTTGGTCCCAACCCACTTATATCTTTTATAATGTCTTTTATTATAAACAAGTGATTTATATTTATTAGCCTTAAAGGTAATAAATCTCTAAGTTCATCACGGAATAATTACTTAGCTAAGGGATAAGCATACACTCTCTATTTCTTAGAAAGTCTCTAGAAGCTTACACCCTAAAATAATCATGCCAATTCTAATCATACATAGAATCATCAAACATATGAGTTTTAATATGTTGGAATTATTTTAGGCATTAAATAACTTTGATTAATATTTAATTATGATATTGCATTTTATTTTATTCAAATAAATTTACTATTCACGTTTTTCTGCAGACGCGTGAACTTTAAATGCAATTTCACAATACAAATCTTAACCAAATCATGCAAAATATTGTTGTAGGCATTGCATTTTCGCATGTGAAACCCGATGATGAGTCTCAGTTGGAGGCACTACCTTTTTAGCTAAGGATATTGCGGGAAACGGAGGTCGGAAGGGGAAATTCAGAATAAGTACGTCATCAAGTTCATTTCACAAGTTCACTGTCTTCGTTAGTGCTGCGTTCGTTACTTCGTTCGAACGTCAGGCAGATTGCGGACGTTTGTGTAGCGTTCGAATGGGCGTTCGAACGGTGTCGATGTTTCTGGTTTTGCTGCTAGCCTCGCACCCCAGCCCAATTAGCCCCCCAAAGCCCATAAAACACATCCCAATTAATAAAACACATTTAAAACACATGGGAAATAAATTAAATATTAAATAAAATAATTAAACCATTTACCAATTAAATAAAACATAATATAATCATACCTAATAAAGATAAATCAAATATATTAACTTCCTAACTAAACAAATCACATACTAAATTAAAAAGATGTCATGCCTAATTAAAATCAATCATAACAAATTAAAGATATTGACTTCCTAATCTAAACAAATTTTGTCCCCCATCAAATCCCTTGCTTTCCTTGTCTAACACCAAATCATATCTCTCTTTAATGCCAAAATCCCTTCCTTGTGAGACAAGGTAGAGCCCTAGCCATTCTCTATATAAACAACCCCTAACCAAGACATGCACTCCTCTAGCTCATACAGAGAACTCACACAAAAATCATAACACAAAGAGCCTTAGCCACTCACGACAATAGCAACAGGAAGAACACAAACCATTCCCCTCATCTCCTCCACTCCATAACCGAAAATAGCACCCTCCTAAACCTATACCCATCACCGAAAATCTCCCCATACAGCAGCCCTCCATCACCGAAAATATACCTCCAAACAGCAGCCCAAACCACTCCCAAAACAGTCCCTAAAATCCCTTAAAACAGTAACATAAACTGCCCTTATAATCCTTGAAATAACCACACAAAACTACACTAAAAAAAAAACCACGAAAAAAAAAACACTCGAAACAGTTCATTGAAACATCAAAATATGTGACCTGAACAGTGAGTAGCAAAGCAGAGACCGAACAGCGGCAGAACAGAGACCGAACAACAGTAGAACGGAGACCAAACGACAAGCAAAACAGAAAAACAGTGAGCTAGGACGCTAAACCAGTGAACCAGAGAAGTTGAGGAGCTGTACCCTTTCCGACATCCGTGAAACGCAAGCCCGAAAGTTGGCAAAAATGTTAGACCTGAGGGTACTTTCCACACTCATCTTTATTTGATTTTTTCTATTTATTTTGACTGTATTTTAATTATTTGTTGAATCTTGTGTGTGTATGATGCGTGTTGTGGGTATTGGATGAATGAAAGAGTGTCGTCTCTTGCGGTATATAGGATGGAAACCCAGACGTAAATTCCGTAGCCGAATCTGAATGGACGGTAGTGCGGTCTGTACTTGGGATACAACTCCACGTACCGCTTGAATAAACGACACCTTCTTTTTTTTCATGTTGCTTTGATTTATTTATTTATTTTTCGTCACTTGAATTCTGCACGTTGCTTATTTACGTATGATTCAATCGAGCGCATGGGCTTAGTAAGTGGAATGAAAGATCCCCTATGGGGAGGGGTTAAAGCCCTTTACCACGATGTTTCGCCGCGCCGGTTGATGTGTGTTCGGTTGAATGCAAGACACGTTCAATCGAGCATACTAGTTTGATATTATTGCTTTTAATTCTTTGTATGCGTGATTCAATCGAGCGCATGGGCTTAGTAAGTGCAATGAAAGATCCCCTATGGGGAGGGGTTTAAAGCCCTTTACCACGATGCTTTGCCGCGCCGGTTGATGTGTGTTCGGTTGAATGCAAGATACGTTTAATCGGACATACTGAGCTTGACATTGTTGTCTTTATTCTTTGTGTTGCATGCATCAGGTCTGGTTCCGTTCGAACGCGTTCTCGAACGCTATACGAACGCGAACCTTCTATTTACCGTTTGAACGTGTTCTCGAACGCTACGCGAATGCACACGCACTTTCTTAGTCTCATAATGCATCAGGTCTGGTTCCGTTCGAACGCGTTCTCGAATACTATACGAACGCGAACCTTCTGTTTACCGTTCGAACGTGTTCTCGAACGCTATATGAATGCACACGCACTTTCTTAGTCTTATCATGCATCAGGTCTGGTTCCGTTCGAACGCGTTCTCGAACGCTACACGAACGTGAACCTTCTGTTTATCGTTCGAACGCGTTTTCAAACGCTACGCGAACGCGCACCCACTGAACTGAGTCCTTTTCATCAGATTTCATACATAGTTTTCCTAGTAGCTATCCCCACATGTATGAATATAATGTGTTTAATGTATTACAATTCATATACCTATGTCATGATAACATTTGAGTATTATTTCTTGTGGTATATCGGATGGAAACCCAGACATAAATTCTGTAGCCGATTCCGAATGGACGGTAGTACGGTCTGTACTTGGGATATAATTCCACGTACCACTTGAGAAGGTGCTCACATGTGTGCTTGTGTGGTTAGTATGTGTGCTTGTGTTTTCTTGAAAATAATATGCCAATGAAGTTGTATGTTTGTCGCTCCTTTGATGTACTTCCAAGCATGTAATCTTAGATGTGAAATATATGTGTAAGTTTTATTTTGTACATGTGAATTTAGAAGCATGATACTCTTGGAAATAAATGCTACTTAAGCCTGATTAAATTATTACATAAATTCTGTCATTAAAAGTGGCATGAGTAAGGGACCATTCTGAACCCAACGGTTTGAGGTCTTCCCTTGCGAGGGGTGAGTGCGGCCTTAAATCTCATTTTCCTGGTTCACACTGGGTGGCGACTCCATTATTCTCCGGTTTAGTCCCCCATGGCTACTCCGTACTCCCGACCGGGCCGCGAGCCGGGACAGCATGCGTCGCCCAGTTTCTGTGTCCCACAGTCTGGCGACTCCACTGGGGATAGAGAATCGGCCCCGAAATATTGTCTTGTGATGTTTGGATTTATGTTTTAATTGACCGTGTCTATAGTTGATAAAGTGGGGGTTTAATCAAAGGCATTTTGAGGCTAGGTAATGGTTTGATGTCTTCCTTCACTCACTACCTTTCTAGAAGGAAAAGCTGTGAAGGCACCTATATAGCCATCTACCCGTAGCCTATTGTGATGGACTAATTTGGAGGACTCATTGTTTATTCCTGACACCAAGCGATAAGAGCCTAATAGGCTTGGGTATTTAAGTGAGCCTCGCTCCACCTTCCCTCTGGGGAATCTACAACGAGAAATCCATTTGACAATCCGTCACACACCATAGCTCATTGGCACATACCTTAGTGTATAAAAAAGGGTGCGCTCACTTGGTCGCTCGAACCCTTGAGTGGGGAGACCTAGTTATGGGCCATCCTTCGCCGGTGAGAGCCTTTGTCTATACTCCTACGAACCCACCCATAGACCGGGTTTGCATGGTTAAAGTAACAATTAATTCCTTGAGTATGTGCTAGTGGACCATCCTCATTTGGATGCAGTTGGAACATTGTCAGAAATGCGGACTTGCTGGGCCATTTAAACTGGGACGAGTTCGTACCTTTTGACCATTGGGCCCAAAGCTTCTGAAATGTTGATGGGCCATTCCGTAGAAATTATTACTTTATGTTTGCATTATCTTTTATGCTTGTGTGTGAGAACATCGTCGTTTGGATCCATTTAGACCATTTGTCATGAGATATGGGCTTGTTGGGCCATTTAAACTCGGACAAGAACGTATTTTATGACGGTTGGGCCAAAGGCTTCTAAGTGTTGATGGGCCACTTTGTGCTTGTGTTCGGAACGTTACCATTTGGATTTAGTCGGGCTCTTTGTCATGAGATGTGGACTCGTTGGGCCATTTAAACTGGGATGAGTTCACTCCTATAACAATTAGCCCGAAAGCTTCTAAAATGATAACAGTCCGATTTGTTTGAAAATTTTAATTTTAATTTAGTATGTTATATGTTACCTGCATCTCATGCACCTCATGCATACATTATCATGTTAACACCCTCTATATTTCAAAAAGACATCATAGATACCGTTTGGGTTAGAGAAGGGACAAGGCTCATTAAAAGAACAGTAACAGTCATGAGTGAATCTGGTAATGAGGTATCCCGAATGGATCAGTTAGAGAAGTCTCGCCAAGGTCACTGAACAGTTGCAAGCTTTGACTACTGCTGTGGCTGGTATGGTTGTGCCCCATACTGGGGGAATTTCTGAGAATGTGAGGCGTGAGGAGCCTCCGAATGGGTTGGGGGATGATATCCCCACTTTTGATGATGATATGGCAGAGTATGCAGCAGGCAGAGTATCTGGGTCTCAGGCAGAGTTACAGAAACTTCGGGATCAGGTTGAGTCGGTTACCCGCAAGATGAGGGGTAAGAATGAGGATTTGCTGGATTATGACACATTGACTTTCGAGGAACAATTTCCGGCACAGTTCAAGATGCCTGATATGGCTAAGTTTAACGGGAATGGGGATCCAATTGTGCATCTCCGACAGTTTGTATCAGTCACGAGTTCAGTTGGCTTATCTCAGCGCCAAGTGCAGAAAATGTTTGGAATGTCGCTTGAAGGAGCTCTCGTGGTATGGTACCACAGTTTGGAGAAGAAAGTGAAGGAAGATTGGAGGGAGTTGGCCGATGCTTTCCTAACGCAGTATGTCACTGACTTAGAGATCGATCTGTCACTCCGTGATCTGGAGAATGTTAAGCAGAAAGCGGAAGAGAGTTTTAAGGAGTATGTGGACCGGTGGAGGGGTCAGTTATTGAAAATACAGACTAGGCCCTCAGAGAAGGACCATATTAAAATGATTATCAAGGGCACCAGGCCCTCCATTTACAGCAAGTTGAGGAGGATGACCTCCATGATTGTAGACTTTCGGCAGTTGAGGGAGACTGTCATGGACATTGAAGACGAAGAGGCGGAAAACATAAAATTCTATGGTCTGAACAGAAGGCCCATTGGGGGAACATCGGGAGCAAAGCCCATTTCTGCTGAGATTGCCGCTATCCGGAACCGGCAGTTTTCCAACTTGGGAAGGCCCCTGTCCAAGGTGCTAGAGAAATTGAAGAGGCAAGGGATCTTAAAACCCTTGGAAGCCAAACCATTACCCAATCCCCTACCATCACATTATAACCTAAGTCTTTACTGTCACTTTCACCAACAAAAGGGCCATGATACCGACAACTGCGCCCGACTCCGCCATGAAATCCAAGACCTGATAGACTCCAAGAAAATACCTGACCCAGAAATAGAACAGCCTGACACACACAGAAACCCCTTACCCAACTACCGTGTTGTACCACCACCAGCCTATATGATCAATTCTGCCTCCCAGAAGACCTTGTCCTGAAATCCTTTCACCCTCAAGCCTTTTGCCTGGGAATCTGAGATAGTACTAGTGAAGATGAGTTTGAGCAGGGGAAAAGCTTTTGGCTTGATTTCTCTAGCAGTGATGAGGAAGAAGTAAGGGGAATGACGCGCAGTGGTCGTTTCTACAATGATATGGCGGAAAAGGGTAAGGAAGTTTTGACCGATGGTAGAGAAGTGGTTGAGACTGCAGAAAATTTGAGGGGATATAGTGCTGAGGCAATTGAGGAAGACTAGAGCACAAGTGAGTATCTGGGAACTGTTATGTGCATCTCGGGAGCATAGGCAGGCTATGGTTGAGGCCTTGAGCAAGATTGTGGTACCGGAAGACGCCAACCCTGCAATGTTTGTTGGGTCGGTTTAGCAGGAAGCTTTGCAGATATCTTTTTCTGAGGATGAACTCCCGTGGAGGGGAGAATCATAACAGGCCTCTATTTATCAGGGCCGAGGTGAGGGGCAAGAGAACTTCATGTGTAATGGTGGATGACGGTTCATCCATCAATGTGTGCCCGCTGAAAATTCTGGCGAGACTGGGTATGAAAGCAACAGACTTGGACCCCTCCAGTATGACTATTAGGCTTATGATGACAGTAAAAGGGGAGTTGAGTTGAGGGTACCTTTGTGGCTATGGTCAAGGTAGGACCGATTGAAGATGAGGTCGAGTTCACAGTACTGGACATCCCGGCTACTTTCGCCTTATTGTTAGGAAGACCTTGGTTTCACAAACTTGGGGGCGTGCCTTCCACTTTGCATCAGATGATCAAGTTCCCGTATGAGGGAGAAGTTGTCACCATCCGGGCTGAGTTAGATAATGTCGTGGCTGCCTTGGAGATACAACCTTTCACGAGGTTTCAGGTGTCAGCTACTTTTGAGCAGTGGGTGGATCCTAGGGTGGCTAGGATTATGGAGAAAATGAAGTTTGAGCCGGGTATAAGGTTCAAAATTGCCAGATTTCAGAGGACAGACTACTCGAAAGGGTTTGGGGTACAAGTCTGATGAAGAAAAGCCAAAGGTCAAGAAAAAAGGGCCTGAAACTGATGGAATGTTTTGTGAAAGCTTCAGGATATCAATGGGAGCCTGAACCTGTGGAAGTTAATGGAATTGTGGTACCTGGGTTTGAGATCTTCCAGGATATGTTGGGTAAGAAGCTGATAGTTGAAGAAATTGTGGTGAAAGAAGAAGAGGAATTGGGAGGAAGAACTGATGAAGTTGGAGAGCCTGACTCTAGGAGAGGACGAAAAGCCTGAGGAAGATCTGATTGCAGAGGAAGAATTGTTATGGATGATGAAGACATTTACCTTCCTGATTTGTTTGAATGTACTTCCGCATTATCCAATAATAAAGACATCTCTTTTGCTTACTTGCCTGAGTCATTTCCATTTACACTACACGAATCAAGCATATTTGATATCAGTTCGGCCAGAACTACTGCATTTAACTTGGGTATACTTGAGAACCCCAAAGAAATTATGATTGCAAATGAAGTACCTCTGAAAAGAGGGAGAAACTAGAAGAAGTGTTGGTCAGATATGCCAAAGTGTTTGTTGGTCCTATGAGGACATGCATGGGGTAGACTGAAACATTGCCCAACACACAATACCAACTTATCCGAATATGAGCCCAATAAAACAGAAACTCCGACGGATGAGACCAGAATGGGCTGAGAAAGTCATAGAGGAAGTTAAGAAACAGATAGATGTGGGGTTCCTGGAAGTAGTAAAGTATCCTGATTGGTTGGCTAATATAGTACCGGTGCCGAAGAAAGATGGGAAGGTCAGAATGTGTGTAGACTACAGAGATCTCAATAAAGCTTGTCTGAAAGATGATTTTCCTTTGCCGCATATAGATGTTCTGGTTGATAGCGCGGCTTTATCCGCTATGTATTCATTTGCATATGGGTTTTCAGGTTACAATCAGGTTCTCATGGCTGAGGAAGATAAGAAACACAAGACAACATTTGTTACGAGAGTGGGGTACTTATTGTTACAAGGTAATGCCGTTTGGGCTTAAGAATGCGGGAGCTACTTATCAGCAGCGGATGGCCACTACACTTTTCCATGACTTGATGCACAAAGAGATTGAGGTGTATGTAGATGACATGATGGTGAAATCAGAGACAAGGGTTGGGGCATATTGAAGCACTGGAAAGGTTTCTTCAGAGAGTTGACATATACAACCTGCGGCTAAACCTAAGAAATGTGTGTTTGGGGTGACATCAGGGAAATTGCTTGGTCATACAGTGGGAATGGGGGAATAGAGGTAGACTCCAAAAAGATCAAGGCAATCACAGAAATGTCTGCACCGAAGACAGAAAAAGAAGTCAGAGCATTCTTGGGGAAGATTCAGTACATCAGTCGGTTCATTGCCAAGTTGACATCGGTACGTGAGCCTATCTTCAAACTGTTGAGAAAAGATCAGCCAGTGAGATGGAATGAACAGTGTCAGACAGCCTTCGACAAAATCAGAGAGTATTTTGGTAAAGCCTCCTGTATTGAAACCTCCGAGACCGGGCAGACCTTTGATATTGTATTTGGCTATAAAATCAGAAGCACTAAGGGCAATGATGGTACAGGCTGATGAGACAGGGGTAGTAGAACATGCAGTCTATTATCTGAGTAAGAAGATGCTCCTTTATGAGGCTCGATATCAGGAGGTTGAGAAGATCTGTCTTGCAGTGGTATGGGCTTCCAGAAAGTTGCGGCATTATTTCCAGTCTTACAAGATCCAGGTGGTGGCAAAGGAGAATCCTCTGAAGTATCTTCATTCGGTGCCTTCACTAGTGGGAAAATTGGGCAGATGGTTGGTATTGCTGACAGAGTTTGACATTGAGTATCTCACCTCCAAAGTGATCAAAGGGCGAGCAGTAGTAGCAGAGTTTCTGGCATTGCAACCTGTTGAGGGGGATCAGTATAAGTTTGAATTTCCAGATGAAGAGATCCAAGCGATAACAGTTCAGAGAATGGAAGATGTTTTTTGACGAAGCAGCAGTGAATTACAAGGGAGCCGGAATTGGGATCGTGATAGTGACCCCTGAGGAGAGACTTTGCCTTTAGCCAAGAGGTTGACATTCAGAGTGACTAATAACATGGCCGAGTATGAAGCATGTGCTTTTGGTTTGACAGCATTGATAGCCTTGAAGGCCGGAGAGTGGGAGTGTAGTCTACGGAGATTCTATTTGGTAGTCCAGCAGATGCGAGGAGAATAGGAAATTGAAAAAAGAACGGTTGAAGCCTTACCTTTTTCACCTCAGAAAGTTGGCACAGGTTATCCCCGAGTGTAAGTTTCAGCACTTACCGAGAGAAGAGAATCAGATGGCAGATGTATTGGCTACACTTGCAGCGACTTGGGAAAATCCAGAAAAGTTAGTGATGAGATCGTTGATACTGACAACAGCAAGCAAACCTGTTTATGAGATAGAAAGAATTCTGGAAGTTGAGGTCGACGACGGTAAACCTTGGTATTATGACATTCAGAGGTATCTGGAACATGGTGAACTCCTGGAAGGGGTAGGCAGAAAAGACAGAATAGCCATCCAGAAGTTAGCTTCCCAATATGTGACTTTGAAAGGGGAACTGTACAAGAGGCAAGCAAACGGTATTCAGTTGAAGTGGTTGAGAAAAGAAGAAGCTCAGCATGTAATGGAAGAAATACACGCCGGGGTATGTGGTCCGCACATGAACGGGTTGAATAGTCCCGCAAGATAGTGAGACAAGGTTTTTATTGGTCAACCATGGAAACAGATTGCGCGAAAATGGTAAAGCACTGTCATGACTGTCAAGCACACGGTAATTTGAATCATTTACCGCACACAGAGTTGCACGGGTTGTCAGAGCCGTGGCCTTCTCAGCATGGGGGATTGATATGATTGGGGAAATTACGAACCGAATGCATCAAATGGGCATCGCTTCATAGTAGTGGCAGTAGATTACTTCTCGAAGTGGGTGGAAGTCGAATCATTCCGTAATGTTACAGCAAAGCAGATGGCAAATTTTATAGCTCGGAACCTCATTTGTCGGTATGGTATGCCGCATCATGTAGTGACAGACAACGGGGTCCAGTTTCAAGGAGAGACGAAGGTAATGTTACAGAGGTACGGGATAGGCCACCACAAGTCATCACCGTACAGGCCGCAGGCAAATGAGGCAGTTGAGGCAGCCAACAAGACTATAAAGATAATTTTAGCCAAGATGACAGAAAATTGCAGAGATTGGGCTGAGAAATTACCGTATGCTTTGTGGGGGTATAGAAAATCAGTAAGAACAACAACATGGGCCACACCTTACTATTTGGTCTATGGAATGGAAGCAGTATTGCCGGTAGAAGTGGAAATACAGTCTATGAGGTTATTAACAGAGGCAGAATTACCGGAACAGGATTGGGCCGCACAGAGGTTTGATCAGTTAGCACTATTGGATGAGAAGAGAACGAAGTCTTTGTATCACATGCAGTTGTATCAGAAGAGACTAGCCCGGGCATTCAATAAGAAAGTACGTCCCACCAAGATCAGAAATGGTGATTTGGTACTTAAGCAGTCGAGGCCGTCGACGACAGATCCGAGAGGGAAATTCAGACCTAACTGGGAAGGACCTTACATAGTGCAGAAGGTAATGGGAAATGGGGCAGTGAGGTTATCAGACTTGGAAGGAAACGAGTTCACCGAGCCGATCAACGTAGACAGATTGAAGCAATACTTTGCCTGAGGGGGAGAAGACCGAGCAGTTACCACGGGAATTAGCAGAAGACCTAACCCAACGGAATAAGAAAATCATTCATGCATACATGTAACATTGCATTCTTTTCGTGTTTGTTTCTGTTTTGTGTTCGCAGGTTCGAAGAAAGGAGAAAGCGACAGAAATGAGCCAAGGCAGCGTCAACGCAATTTCAGTTTTGGGATGAGTCCCAAGGGGCGAGGCCCATATCAGCTTGGGGGCGAGGCCCATATCATGTCGACTCCGGGTATGGAGACACATCATCAGTTCGAGGGTGAGGTCCCTATGGTCAGCAGTGTTGGGTCGAGGTGCCCAGGGTCGAGGTGCCCCGTCGTCGGTTGTAGTTCCGGGTCGAGGTGCCCAGGGTCGAGGTACCCCCGTTGTCGGTTGAAGTTACGGGTCGAGGTGAGGTGCCCACTACATCATCAGTTCGAGGGCGAGGTCCCTATTGTCAGCGGGTATTGGGTCGAGGTGCCCAGGGTCGAGGTGCCCCCGTTATCGGTTACAGTTATTGGGATGCATCCCAGGATCGAGGTCCGCTGCAAGCCCCAACTCAGCTCGAGGGCAACAGCCGAGCCAGGTAAGTGAAAATGCATTGCATAACTTTGATAGTATTATTCAAAGTCACACACTGCACAAGTCCCATCAAAGTGGGGGCGACTGTAGGCATTGCATTTTCGCATGTGAAACCCGATGATGAGTCTCAGTTGGAGGCACTACCTTTTTAGCTAAGGATATTGCGGGAAACGGAGGTCGGAAGGGGAAATTCAGAATAAGTACGTCATCAAGTTCATTTCACAAGTTCACTGTCTTCGTTAGTGCTGCGTTCGTTACTTCGTTTGAACGTCAGGCAGATTGCGGACGTTTGTGTAGTGGTCGAATGGGCGTTCGAACGGTGTCGGTGTTTCTGGTTTTGCTGCTAGCCTCGCACCCCAGCCCAATTAGCCCCCCAAAGCCCATAAAATACATCCCAATTAATAAAACACATTTAAAACACATGGGAAATTAAATTAAATATTAAATAAAATAATTAAACCATTACCAATTAAATAAAACATAATATAATCATACCTAATAAAGATAAATCAAATATATTAACTTCCTAACTAAACAAATCAGATACTAAATTAAAAAGATGTCATGCCTAATTAAAATCAATCATAACAAATTAAAGATATTGACTTCCTAATCTAAACAAATTTTGTCCCCCATCAAATCCCCTGCTTTCCTTGTCTAACACCAAATCATATCTCTCTTTAATGCCAAAATCCCTTCCTTGTGAGACAAGGTAGAGCCCTAGCCATTCTCTATATAAACAACCCCTAACCAAGACATGCACTCCTCTAGCTCATAAAGAGAACTCACACAAAAATCATAACACAAAGAGCCTTAGCCACTCACGGTAATAGCAACAGGAAGAACACAAACCATTCCCCTCATCTCCTCCACTCCATAACCGAAAAAAGCACCCTCCTAAACCTCTACCCATCACCGAAAATCTCCCCATACAGCAGCCCTCCATCACCGAAAATATACCTCCAAACAGCAGCCCAAACCACTCCCAAAATAGTCCCTAAAATCCCTTAAAACAGTAACATAAACTGCACTTATAATCCTTGAAATAACCACACAAAACTACACTAAAAAAAACCACGAAAAAAAAACACTCGAAACAGTTCATTGAAACGTCAAAATAGGTGACCTGAACAGTGAGTAGCAAAGCAGAGACCGAACAGCGGCAGAACAGAGACCGAACAGCAGCAGAACGGAGACCGAACGGCAAGTAAAACAGCAAAACAGTGAGCTAAGACGCTAAACCAGTGAACCGGAGAATTTGAGGAGCTGTACCCTTTCCGACGTCCGTGAAACGCAAGCCCGAAAGTTGGCAAAAAGGTTAGACCTGAGGGTACTTTCCACACTCATCTTTATTTGATTTTTGCTATTTATTTTGACTGTATTTTAATTATTTGTTGAATCTTGTGTGTGTATGATACGTGTTGTGGGTATTGGATGAATGAAAGAGTGTCATCTCTTGCGGTATATAGGATGGAAACCTAGACGTAAATTCCGTAGCCGAATCCGAATGGACGGTAGTGCGGTCTGTACTTGGGATACAACTCCACGTACCGCTTGAATAAACGGCACCTTCTTTTGTTTCATGTTGCTTTGATTTATTTATTTATTTTTCATCACTTGAATTCTGAATGTTGCTTATTTACGTATGATTCAATCGAGCGCATGGGCTTAGTAAGTGGAATGAAAGATCCCCTATGGAGAGGGGTTAAAGCCCTTTACCACGATGCTTCGCCGCGCCGGTTGATGTGTGTTCGGTTGAATGCAAGACACGTTCAATCGGGCATACTAGTTTGATATTATTGCTTTTAATTCTTTGTATGCGTGATTCAATCGAGCGCATGGGCTTAGTAAGTGCAATGAAAGATCCCCTATGGGGAGGGGTTTAAAGCCCTTTACCACGATGCTTTGCCGTGCCGGTTGATATGTGTTCGGTTGAATGCAAGATACGTTTAATCAGACATACTGAGCTTGATATTGTTGTCTTTATTCTTTGTGTTGCATGCATCAGGTCTGGTTCTGTTCGAACGCGTTCTCGAACGCTATACGAACGCGAACCTTCTATTTACCGTTCGAACGCATTCTCGAACGCTACGCGAACGCACACGCACTTTCTTAGTCTCATAATGCATCAGGTCTGGTTCCATTCGAACGCGTTCTCGAACTCTATATGAACATGAACCTTCTGTTTACCGTTCGAACGCGTTCTCGAATGCTACGTGAACGCACACGCACTTTCTTAGTCTTATCATGCATCGGGTATGGTTCCGTTCGAACGCGTTCTCGAACGCTACACGAACGCGAATCTTCTGTTTACCTTTCAAACGCGTTTTCAAACGCTACGTGAACGCGCACCCACTGAACTGAGTCCTTTTCATCAGATTTCATACATAGTTTTCCTAATAGCTATCCAAACATGTATGAATACAATGTGTTTAATGTATTACAATTCATATACGTATGTCATGATAACATTTGAGTATTATTTCTTGTGGTATATCAGATGGAAACCCAGACATAAATTCCGTAGCCGATTTCGAATAGACGGTAGTACGGTCTGTACTTAGGATACAATTCCACGTACCACTTGAGAAGGTGCTCACATGTGTGCTTGTGTGGTTAGTAGGTGTGCTTGTGTTTTCTTGAAAATAATATGCCAATGAAGTTGTATGTTTGTCGCTCCTTTGATGTACTTCCAAGCATGCAATCTTAGATGTGAAATATATGTGTAAGTTTTATTTTGTACATGTGAATTTAGAAGCATGATACTCTTGGAAATAAGTGATACTTAAGCCTGATTAAATTATTACTAAATCCTGTCATTACAAGTGGCATGAGTAAGGGACCATTCCGAACCCAACGTTTTGAGGTCTTCCCTTGCGAGGTAGTGCGGCCTTAAATCTCATTTTCCCGTTCACACCGGGTGGCGACTCCATTATTCTCCGGTTTAGTCCCCCGTGGCTACTCCGTACTCCCGACCGGCCGCGAGCCCGAGACAGCATGCGTCGCCTAGTTTCTGTGTCCCACAATTGTGCCTAAAATTAAGTTCAGGTGTGTTAGCTTCCAACGAGCTTTTAAACACCCAATTTCGAGTTCAAATGAGAGAGAACGAATCAAAATAAAAACGGCGCGCTGATACCACTGTTGGGAAGTGGCTGCGAGTGCGCAACAGAAAATCAAGAAACAATTATGCCGCTTTCCCTTGCCCAAGACCCATTTGTTTTGATTATTCTACAAGCCTAGGAATGTTATTATATATTCTAAACATAAAACTCATAAAACATGCAAAGAACATAAACCTAAACATGCTAACTATCATAAGAACTCTAATTAAAATAAAGAAAGAAAAAGACTTACTTGAACCGAAGACTCCTTCAGCCCTCCCTCTAATCTACAAGCTTTTCTCGAACTCAGCAAGCTCTTCCACGTTCCAAATAGCCATCCAAGTGTGTGGCCTCCAAATATGCATACACCAAAGCCAAAACTCAACGGCAAGACTACGCCTTAAGCCACGGGATCTTTTGCTCTTGGTGCTAGCCTAGGCAAATACCTCAAAACTTTTAACTCGAGGTTCCTCTAGTCAACTAGACTTAAGGATCCTCAAAATCAGTGGCTTACTCTTAAACTTTAGAGTTGCTCACTTATATAAACCCAAGATATGAAAGGTTTTGGTGTAAAAATTTGTGAAGAATTCTTTGGGTTTATATAATGCTCCAAAGACAACAAAATAATTAAGAATCCGATGTGGGATAAAAGATAATTTAATCTTAGCCATTGGATCTTAATTTAGTGGTTTAATGAGATTATAAAACCCTAATAAGAGTTTGGGCCAAATTGGAATTCAAAACAAATAACAAAAAAAAATTACTATTCACATGAATAGTAATTTTTTTTAATTCCAATTCCCAAAGTGCCCCCATCGTCATTCACCAATTCCTAAGCCACTATGGAACCTCATAAATGATCTGTTCAATAATTAAACACATTGAACCATTTATGAACAACTCCTACAAAGCAATCATATATGCTGTTATATTTGTACTGTGCATTGTTAACCATTGATTTCGACTTTGTTGTATGTGACCTTTTGGGTTCCCCTCAAGTTGGACATGAAATGAATCGTGATAATTTAATCGAACATAAATTATCCTCCGATCAGATGGTCGTTCGATTTCAATGACCAAGGTGACATCTAACAACATGCCAAGGCCCCTAAATGAGAATGAAAGATATATATACCCATTCTGTATGCGATTTACATATGATACGGTCCATCGCCTCAATGTATCCCCACATATTGACCTAGGGTACAGAAAGTGTGTACCCATATGGTCAAAGGTATGATGTTGATAGTGTCATGAATCGTGCTAACCCAAGAATCTCACATGATTCTTCCGCTGTGGCCACAGTCTCAAGCACTGATCACACATATCAACCCGCGAACTGGAATACTATCTTATATAAAAAAATATTATCCGAGAGAGTGGCGATTCTCTGTTGTATCCTTACAAAATCATGTGTTTCAACAAATGACCCAATCATACCCTTATGACCGGATCTTTTGAACCGGGGAAGGAGAATGTCAAAGTTATTTGATCCATACATAAGATTGTAAATACATCAAGTCTAAGGACTAGTCGTATAATCGATACATGAAAGTTCTCACAGAAACATGGGATAAACACTCCATATGAAAACTTTAGGTGGTCAGTTCGATGGACACGAGCAACTCATGCATCCATATGGTACACAAGCAGACGGATCTCCGCTAGTAGCCTATGAGATCGGCTATCCCCTTAAAGGCGGATCATATCATCATGCTAGTCTCTCCGCTTTGTGAACGCCTAGATATTCACAAAACTATGACTAGGAACATTTAAGAGTAATGATTCTCATAAGGCGTGGAAGCCATCGTTTTATTACTCCAAGGGCTTGAATATAGTATTGATGATTCATATAAGTTATGTAAGACACGTATAATAAAGATTTCCATTTTATTAATTAATGAAAATATTACAAATACATGTACATATAGCCCATCCACAAGTTGGGTATAGGGCATATCTCTAACATAACATTCTAAGCCAGAGAGTACAATTAACTCTATGTCATGATAGCCAGTAACTTAATGTCATAATATCAG